>VZTL01038779.1:52209-108178 GCA_013400535.1 Scopus umbretta
AGTCAAGGAAAGAATGTGCAGCTAATCCAGATGAAAGACCTACAGGCAGTCTTTAAAAACATGTTAGTACAACTGCCGGGGAAGTTTCCAAATGGGTGCCACATCTTGAACATCTTTCACAGCTTTATATCTGCCTTCGGTATGGAAATGAGAGAAGGGAAATGCTGATAGGAGGGTTGAGAGGAATAAGTTGGGCACTTTGAAATGCAGTAGTTGTTCTCTGGTGTTCTTCCTCCACCCTCTTAAGCCCCCCACAACAGCTTCTCATTTTTACAGAGATGAATCTGTGCCCTGCCAATTGTGTACCTCTGAAGGGCAGGACTAGTGACAGGTTTGCAGTCCTAGATCTCTTTTGAGATGTGAGTTCTCAGCATCAAGGTCAAAAGCAGGGGTCATGATCCCTTGCCTGCCTATCTTTCACAGTGCTCCTGGCTACATGTACTTCTTTTTAGACATGGCAGATGGTGAAATACTAAAAGTACAAAGGATTACCCAATCCTATTCAATAGCTGAGCTATTTGTGTATTATTGTTATTTTGGAGCCCGGGCAGCCTTGTGACACCCTTACTATGTCTTTCACTTTAAGCTGCCCTTAGATATGTGCATTTGGAAGGCTAATGGGAAAAAATACTGTTGTTTGCCCTGTTTCAGAAGGCTGCAAAGCATCCCCCAATGCCTTTTCTGCAAATTTTAACATGAAAAAAATCTATGACTGTTTACCACAAAGGCTGTAGTATTGCTAGTTTGAAACAAGCTGTGGGTGTCCAGATCATTACTAATAATGTATCAGCCCATGTTTTCTTTAGTCCAAAACTCTGAAATCTGAATGACGTCCTAAAACTTTACTTGAGACTAAAACTTTAGTGGAGTTCTTCACGACCTAGAATTGTTCAAAAAAGTGCTGTGTGGCTTTACTGTTGTACATCATACGTGAGCAGAGAGGATTAGAAAGTGAAAGGACAAGGCTGCCTGTCTCATTCTGTTAGAGTGCTGATAATTTTTTTTTCATATTTTAAGATTGTTCAGTGATACCTGAACATAGATTTTATTGCTGAACTCTGAATCTGAGAACAGAAAAGTTTTTTGAATCAAACCAGAAAATGCCTTTACTAATTTCATGTTTTTTCTAGAAGCCTTTGACAATTACTGCAGGAGGATATAAATGGAACTGCTACTGTGTTGATATCTGTTATGATGGAGTATGGTTCTGAAACTTCTAAATCTTTCCAAACCACTCACAAATGTCAAAATACTCTCCATTTTCATCAGAACCGCAAAGGCTCTGATGGAGGTGTGTGCGCATGAGAACGTGCTGCCAGGCTATAGCTTGCCCTCCATTGCAAGAGAAGGCCACAATTTATCGTGTCATTACAATAAAAGGAAAAGACAGAGGGACAAGGAGTTTGACTCTCATTTTATGGAGTTGCAGCCATGCTGCTTGCAGACTTTTGTGCCTTCAGGAGGAAGAGGACATACTCTGGTATCACTCTCAGCAGAAAAATAAGAGCAATGTCTCAGCAACCAGGCAAAGAGGTACAACCGCTGCTGGAGCGAACAGTGCAACTGCATCAGGCACCAGCTGTGAGGGTGGAGTGGAGGGCAGAGATAAGAACCCAAAGGGCTAAAGAAGGGACTGCTAGCCCCAAGGCCTTGGTCACCCCTCTACCCTTCCCCGGTCAGGAGAGGGTGCGTTGCACTCCCAAGAAAAGATGGGCACAGCCTCGCATAGGAAGCTACCAGCTCACAGGTGTTTTGTGGAAGTCGCAGAGCTGTTGGCAATGTTGGAGTGAAACACACGGTTGGATTATCTTTTTGACAAAGACACAGCTTTGGCAGCTGATGCAAAGGGAGGGAGCGTTTGGGAATACACACAGCCAACCCCTGTTCTCACAAACACCAGGGTAAATCTGAAAAGACTCCATAGCTGGGTGAAGGTTTGACACGGTTTATAACCCTTTGGCCCCTGTTAACAATCACCTAGTGCAACAATGTATTTTGAGCCATATCCAGTACCTAGACACAGGCAAATCTGGGCAAATCTTGCTTCTTTTTTCCACCACGTGAACAGAAAACTTTTGACTGTCATTAATGAGGATACGAAATGAGAGTAACACCAGCAGTAACACCACCAGAAAGGTGGCAATTTCTTGGGCAATGGAAATGTTACCAGGAGTATATTGTTTTGTGGATAGTCGTTCCATAATATAGACCACACAAAAGGCTCTAGGGATAACTTCAGTTGTCAAATTATGTTTGGTGTTACTAGAAAGCCACAGCAAATCTAAGACCATAATTTTGTGCTCGTGCAGCATTTTGAAAGCTCTCACCTGAGCAATCAAAAATTGACTTCTGAACACCCACAAAATTATGCAATGCAGGTGATTTTTAGCGTGCAAAGCTAGGCACATTCAGCCGAATGCTGTGGTGCTCAACCTCAGGGGCATAAACAGGGATTGTTCTGCTAAAGACAGCAGAAGATACTCAAGCTCTGGCCCCATCCTACAATCTCTTGGAAATTTTGTCTCTATCACACAGACTGTGAGAGAACTGAATCCCCTCAGGCCGATGTTTTCCAAACTGTATTCTTATTCATGTGAATAGTCTAAGGACACATTGACTGAATGGAAACCACGTATTCCTACACACACTAAAATTCTAGAGGGTAAAAATAAAGTGTCATTTCTTTTTTGCAACCCAAACCAGAATCAGACCCAATGTATTTAAATAACCCTGGCGTTAACTTAAAGGTCAAAGGAAAATGAGTAATGAACTAATTCTTAAACAATGCAAAATTCTGAAATGTTTCTGGTGTGCAATGTATGTGGCTGTTATCCTCCTTGTGCCATTAGAGTTCATAAATACAATGTAAAGGAAATGTCCTTTCATCTAATATTAACAATCAGAATCTGAAAAAAGACGATTGACCTTAACATGAACAGAATTCAAGTGAGTAATAATTTCCTCCTATTTTAAAAAAGCTTTCAATAAATTTATTGTTTTTAGTTTTCATAGGGCTTGGCTGGTGTGCTGGGAACACTGCTATTTGCTTATCAAGCTTCTGCCCATACATATTCTGAGTTAATGAAAAGCACTCTAGCCTGGTGCTGGCTGTGATAGGGCTGTGCTCATACATGCACTGTTGAAGGGTGGGTGGAATATGCTGTATTTTCTCATGCACTACATTTCATTGTGGATTTTTTCTGTGTGGGTGAGGGGGAAGCGGATTACAAAATTAGGACTTTATTTTAGTTGCAATGTAATTGCTTCAGCCTCCTTTAGATGTTTTGAATAACTTTAGAAGTAACAATGCACAAAAACACAGGAAGCAATATGAGAAGCAAGCCCTTGCCCAGCCTAGTTAAAATACTTTGGCCACAGTTTACAGAGTTGGATGCACAACATTAGGCACCAAGACTTCATACTTGGATCCCTAGAGAGGCTCCTTCCACACCCACAGGTCCCATTGCCTAAGTTCTTGCATCTGTTATGTGGGGATAAACCCAGAGGACTGAACACATAGAAACAAGCACTACATAGGATCAGTTTCTGCCATACGTGTCTGGCATGATCTTATGTGCTGATGTGTCTGGGTCTGGCCACTGCTGCTGCCTAGGTTGTCCCCTGGTCTGGTCCTGGCTGGCAGCACCTACAATCTGGAGTGGTTCTACAGGTGGGCAGGAGATGCCCACATAAACGATTGTGACCTTAACTCACAAGCGTGCCTCAACCAAACAGAATTTTTCCCATAGTGAGAGGAAAACAGGGCCTCTAATTTATCTCTTTCCTTCTAGGAAATGATTCCAAGGGCAGAAATTGTATATCCTTGGGCACAAAACAAATCTAGCTCTGTTCTTTCCGGTGCTGTGGGCAAGTCACTGCCTATCCCAGGGATGGAGTTTTGTTCTGGTTTAGCCTCATTAATTTAGTCACTGGAATGCTGTGGAGAGGCTCTGCATAACCGGTGAATTTGGGTTATTTTCATGAAATTGCTGCATCACTGAATGTTGCAGTTGAGTCTGTTGCAGCCTGGAAGTATCCTTGAGACACTTTCACTCTTCTTGCCCATATCGCTATGAAATTCTACACAGCAAGGAAAATAAGCTGTTATTCTGGGCTCTGCTTGAATGCCAGAGTTTCAGAGGATGAATCTGGCTTCAGATCTGAAACTCTGCGGTCTGCAGAGAAAGGGAGAATCCTCAGATGGGGAAACAAAGAAATCAGGATGTTCTCATCTTAAGAAGTGTAAAGAGGAAGAGGAAACTGGGGCAGAAAAGAGAAACAGGAGGGCAAGCTTTTATAGCAAAGGAGCTATTTTCACAGCTGAGGATCAGAGAAACTGGCTGCATAGGACGGAGAAAGTGAGAACCCCTGATCCATGAGAAAAGTCATGATCTGCAGTGCGGGCCATCTTGGGATCATGGACCAAAGCCTACAGAAGGCTCAAGAGTGGTGAACTTGGGCATGGAGCTCCATACTGCCCTTTCAGCATTTTGCCTCAAAGTGTGTTTCTTGTACCAGTGAAAGTGAAGGATGACTACATTTAGCACCCTTTATGAAGTCTGTAGTATTCTGCACTTTGGCACTTCTCTGAAGGAGTAAGCTATAACCTACAGCACCCAAAAAGCTGGAGGTAAGGAAGAGTTGCGCTTGCAAGGCTGGAGGTAGGGAAGTGTTTGATCAAGCAACTAGATGTCTATAAGGCTGTTTGCACAAGGAACAGGACAGCTGAACTGCGAGGGCCCATTTCTAGGAAGGAGAGATGATCAAAATGTGTAAAGCATGGAAGAAGCACCTAGTAAAGGAATAGCTTGGGAATGATCAGACTCAGGAATATGGAGGCACTTGAATTTAACAATCTGGAATGCCAAAACTGTGGCCTGTCCCGTGGGGAGCTGTGAGAGTTTTATGACTCTTGTTTGGTGTATTTGGGATGAACTCAGTGCTTTCCACCCATAACCCTAACATGCAAGACAGCTTGTGCAAAGGCGAGGTTTCACAAATGAGGAAGACCAAGCTAAACCCAGATGTATTTGTTTGTGCTGTAGCGGCACCTAAGGGCAGCCAAGAGCCTGAGTCAGTCTATGATAGGAACCAGCATTTACCTAAAGAAAAAAAAAAAATCCCTTGCCTCTAAGACAAATAGATGGAGGACAAAACGAAGATGTGGGGACAAGTGGTGGCTGAGGTAAGCAAGGTGACACATGTGAAGTGGAAATGTGTATTTATTTACATACTTTAGTAATTAGGGGTTTTTTCTGCCTTGCACTTTTGCACTTTTACTCCTGTCCAAAGCTGTCCATAGGTACCAGGCTACTTTGGTTTGTTTTGCAGACTATGAATCAGATGTTGCTTGGGAACTATCACAGAAGAGAATAATTTTCCTGCGGTGAAATGATTATTTGGGTGATCCAGCCTTTCAGAGGATGCACCAGGCTAGCATCTCCTCTGGGTGATCCAAAAATGCCAACAAAATGGGATATTTACTGTGTGGACTGAAAAAACATTGGAGAATGAGCTCTTTTCTCACCTATGAGAAACATTCAGCTGGAGCATAAAAAATGCTTCTCCACCATCTTCTATTGCTGTCACTTGCTCTCTCCACAAGAGACATGTGAGCTGGGACTAGTTTTGATGTAATCAATGTAGTTCCCTGAAATTCAGTTGAATGACTCTGATTAGCACCAGCCAAAGATTTGGGCCACCGACTTTCAGGGGAGCCTTCTTGTCTCAGAGCTATTGTTAACACTTCCTGTTTATTGCAGTTCAGCACAAAGCCTTGCAGGTCCTGTCCACATAATAAAACGGCCAGAGGAGCAGAACCACTTTTTAATAAAGGACTCTTGCCAGCTTTTGCATGTTTCCCATATCAATGACAAGAACTGAAACACCTACAATGTGCCCAGTGTCCCCTTCTTCCAGATATTTAAGTATAAGTTTGACCACTTCACAGAGTGATTTTGAAGTAACCGTATCTTTCTGGATATGGCTTTTACCATGCAGAAGATTAACTCTGGGGACTTAACTATTTCTCTTGCTAAAGGCAGATCTAGGATAGTGGCTGGGTAATTTATCAATACACCACAGAAAGAAATCCAGAGAGCTTGGGGTAGGAAAGATGCCTGTGTCTCAAAGGACAAAACTACAGCCAGGAGCAGTCAGCGCAAACCTGAAGAAGGGAAGGAGCAGGCAAAGCCAGAGGAGTGAGAAGGGGACAGTGCAGGGAACAGCGCTCTGATGGACAGACGGACTTAATGATACTTGAATTAGCGATGTGTCAGAGTCTGCAGAGAACACTCTTCCTTCCTTCCCCAGGTTACTATTGGTGAGACATTTCCAAAGGTACAAGAGACAGCTGAGTGCCTCATACCTGTGATTGCTCAGCGGGAACTGCCTGAACTACCATTGCCTTTTAATGGCACTAAATGTCATTTGGCCCTAAAAAGAAAAAAAGTCTAAGACCTGGTTCCAGATTGTGGTGAAAGTTGCTCTTGCTGATGGGCCAAAATTAAATTGAACAAGTGCTTGAGACAGAAAATGAGAAAACCTCATTATTAGGGCTAGACAGTGCAGTAGTGCTGGTGGAAATGGGTTCATAAGACATGTCATGAACTGCACCACAGTTCCCCTTAGCTTCTTGGCAAAGCTGTAGCATATCCTGATTACTGAGCTGTGTGAAGTGAGCAAGGCCCATGGAAATATAAATTGCCTGGCCAGGATATACCTCTAGCCATAATATTGAACCTGCAACATGGACATAGAGGGAGAGAACATGGACTAAAGAAAATGCAACAGATGTCTCTTAAATGATGAGCCACATAAAGAAGGGGAGCAGAGCCTTCTTCTTCACTCAGTCTTCTAATCCAAGACCTAGGGATGTCATACAAAATGGGAGGGAAAGGCTCTGAACAATTGAAAACAGGCATACCTCAGACTGTGTAGACAAGCTGTGGTACTTTTGATGTGGGATGTTTTTGGTACGAAAGCCTTAAATGGGTACAAGATGAGCTGCATGAGGTCATGCAAGAGAATTCTGTTGAAGATTACTAAATATGTAAAGACTACCTCAATTTAGAATATTCCTGAACTATGAGTGGGTGAGGGCTGGAATACCCAGGGGAATCTCATAGTTACTTGACATGTTCCTATAGTCCTCCTTAGCAGCATTCACTGCTGGAAACAGTATACTGGACTATATGGACCATGGATCTAATCCAGTACAGCCATTCTTATGGTTAAGTGCAATTAACCATTATTATGCAACAAAGGCAGATCAGTGGCTCCAGTCTGATACCAGAAACTGTGGCCTCTCTGAACACCTTCAAGCTCTAGGCAACATCAGCAAGGACAAACTGAGGGAAGCTGGAGGTAATTAATTTTAATCTTGTCATCCTGATGACCAAATAATCAGGGGTACCACAGCACTTTCTCTTAGCATTTGACTTAAAAGTATATGGGGCTTGCCATGTTTTGACATATCTGATGTGTTTTGGATTTGATGGGCTCTATTCTTTGGACAGTTTGTCTACAGCTAACACATGCAGAGGAGAAACTTATCTAGGTATGAACCCAGTTTCCAAAAAGGAAGATACAGGACTGCAAAGACCCTACAAAGACCCAAAAATTGTCGCAATGGCTTGTAATAGAGCCATCTACTGACTCGCAGCTATTATTACATTGATATCACCTGCCTCTGCTTCTTAATAGAGTCTTCAAAACCAGGCTGCATCCTGACTGGGCTAATGATCAAAATAATGATTCGATATAGAAAGCAGGCTTTTAATAGCAAAGCGCCCGTGAGTAACACAGTCATGGGAATGGAAGCAGAGATGATTCCGTGGCCTGGAACAGAAGGTTGGCTATCGTGGAGGCCAGATAGTGTGATCGCTCTGAATACTAGACGAAGAGCACAGCCGCGAGAATGGTGTTATTTGATGAGAGCTTGGAGCAGATGGGCAGTGTGGTTAATTAAAGGGCTAAGGATAATGTTTCCTAAGTTAAAAAAAAAGGAAAGTAGTTGGAAAACATTTTAAGAAACCATAATCTGCATGTACAGGATGTCTCAGAAGGGAAGAATTGAGATAGCAGAACTATATAAAAGAAAAAAAAATATCCAGTTTCTCTAAAGTATTGGAATATTCTCCCAAATGAGGTAAGTACTTTTAAAATGGATTGTGATAAGCTTATATCAGTGATTGGATGGCAAGGTTACCAGCAATGGCAAGGAAATGGAATAAGTAACCTAGGAGGCCTGATTATTCCTATGTGCCTAATCTTCATTAACAGGAGGAAAGCTGATCCACGTTACACTAACTGCAGTTCTGGTCCATAGAATTTGTTAGCCCAGAGATCTTAAGAGACTGTTGAAGATCTCCTGTGTAGACTCTGAAAGAGGAAACACAGCACATCTGATCTGGAATTTTTAGTGTTGCTGTAGAGCATTTGCACTGCGGTGGTCCTCAGGGGTTTCAGCTCATCATGATTCAGAGGTGCTCAGTGTTGTACTAACAGCTGTCTTGCTCGTTCCTGCTGCTGCAACTTAATTTACTTCACGGTCAGATAAAGGGTTCAAGCAAAGGTGGAGAGAATGTTTGCTAAGGGAGCTTCTTTGATGCCATACTTTTATATGTATAACCTATGATTCAGATAACCCATATCTATCCTTTTAAAAATACCATATCTTGAAAATTAATTTTCCCTCAGATACTTCTTGGCTGACTCACTCTCTCCTTCATGGAGTGGTTGCATAGCTGACAAATTGCTCAAGTCGTGGTGGAAACTACCTGCTGAAGGAGTCTGGGGTGGGGAACAGGTCAGACATGAGTAATGATGGGATAATAGGAGAAAAGCGGCAGTTCATGTGAGGAGTGGAGGCTGGTAGGATGTCAAGGAAGAAGGGTCTATGTTAAATTTCCCCTTACAGTACTCACTATTTAACTCTCACTGTTCCTGAAATAATTACAGTTTTGGCAGTTAAAACACAGATTGTACATGTGAAAACACAGTAGATTAAAGCAAAGCAAAACAGACAAAGAGAAATACCAGAGACTTAATTTTTCCATCTGTAAGATGATGATAATATCTATCCACCTACGAAAAGAGCTAAAAGTGAGTATTGTCCACAGAGTTGTTGGTAATAGGGTGAACTGAATTATACTGACTGATGTAGGGCTGCCTTTGAACAAAAGCATTGCAAAGAGTGTTTAAGAGATCTGAAGACTAACAATAGATTAATAGAGTTGTTAGAAGAAATAAAGAGGAAATTGAAGTATGAGTAATGCAAACAAATTTCTATGAAATAACAAAAACCCCCTGTTATGACCATTTTTCTTACCCACTTTGGCAGTTAGCATGTCAATTATGCTTTCTATGTAGACAGTCAAATATTTTAAAATTAACACAGAAGACATTTTATAAGCAAGATTTCATTTGATCAGATGTTTCAAGATGGTAAAAATATTTTTCATGCGCTGTATGATTGGCCTATGGTACTTACTGTACCAGACATTCTTGAATCGAGAACTTGGGATGATTAAGGCAATTATGCATGTTTGAGTAAGAGAATGGCCCAGGTTATATGGTCCAGTTAGACTGGACCATGAATAATTGAAGAAACTTTGTGATTAAAATGAGAGTTTTGTTATAAGGACCAAAGTGTCAGGGTTTCTAACCGGAATTTTGGCTCCATTGAAAATGACTGCGGTTTTGCATTTCACTTGTGGCCCATGTGCCTAATTAGACTTCATCTGAGGCCTTCTATTAGCCTAAAATTTGGGGGTTAAAACTGTGCACAAGATATTATTTATGTGATCTTTTAAATCTTAGTTTAGAGGTCTTGGAAGGACAATCCATGATAAGTTCTGCAGTATAATGATGGCTAATTTAAAATCTGATAAATTTTACTTGGCCTATTGGGAAGTGCTTTATACCTTTCTAATTCATGGAATGATATGACATTTCTTACCACCTTCTCTGTCTCATTAAACCATGAGTTTAATTGTACATCACTGAGCTCTTGGAGAAAAATTACCTTATATACCCCAGAAGAAATCACTTCTTATTATGCCAGCTGCAGCTGCAGTAGACAGCAAAGCTATTATCAGGATATAGCTGTCTTGCACTCTTCTTTAGTCTTTAGGGCAAACACTGAAACATGGTGTATCTATGGAGAAAAAGTAAATTTCAAATTGCAAAGAGTATAAAGAACCTTTCCAGAAGAAACACAGAAGTCAGGAGATTCCAACAAGTCTCTGCAATGAACTCTATCACACAGAAGTGAATATAAAAAATGTTAAAATCTGGTATTATATATTTTTGTTTTTCCCTGAAATGAGCAGATGGATAAGTAAAAGAGATAGTATTCAGCGTTAAGCAGAAAGACCAATTGCAGGAAGAGATTTCTAATAATGCTTTATATTCTGTTATGTTCTACCTTTACTGTCTTCTACAAGTTTACACAGCTTTGCTTGGAGCAACTGACTTATCCCGTAACCCAGAGTAAGAAACTTGAGTGAAGTGCTAGAAGATCTATCACTGCTTGACTCCTCCTGATATAAGCATGAAACAAGTATCAGATTTCTCAGCAGTCCTTATTTTGGCTGCTGCCCAGAAGGTGGTGTTCTTTTTGGGAATTAATGAAAGATGATAGGTTGACCCATGGAGGCAATCATACACTCTGTAGTAAAATCATGAAAAGTATTTTGTGTGAACACTGTAAGTGGAGATGGGTCAAGTGGCCTCCCTGTAATGTGAACGTTGGCAAGATCACCCTGCTGCAAAAAATGGGAATAATGTGGCTTACAGCACCTCACGTCATTCATTTCAGCAGGGAGATCAAGTGTGCAGGCAACAGAGGCTTCTCCTTGCTCTAAATACCTATGTGCATAAACACACACACACATCAGCTACAGCTGTATTGCATATGGACACAGGCACCTATGTTAATGGAAAAGGAATGCCTCATAATATAAGGACCAGCTCAGCATACTCTTACAAGGCACGAGAAGGGCTTGCTTAATTATAAGAGCGACAGAGCACTATGAAAAGCATCCATGAAAACGTCTTCCAGTCTTGACATCTATTAAACTAAAGGAAACACAACCCTGCAAACATTCACAAAAACAGATGAGACAATCCCTAAGGCCTCCTGTCACTACCAGCCAAAAGAGACTCAGTGGCAGTATCCACAAACACTAAGTGAGCATTTACTGGGGTTGTCATTCATCAGCATCCTTTGGAAGGAACAAGCAAAAAAAAAAAACAACTCCAAACATTCTTCCCCATGAAACTACATAATCACCTATCTTTCCTTCTGGCTCAGTAAGAGCCACATCCAACAAGTCACGCAAATATTTGTTTATCTTGAAGTGTGTAAGTAGTACCGATGAAGTGAATGGGATTACTCGCATGCTTAGTGTTAAACATGTGCTTTGCTGGATCAGAGCCACAGATCTCAGCAACTTGTTGGGCTGAGCTGTAAACATGGGCTACATAAAGTTCCCAATTCTTTGACCACATATAGCAATACTGGATTCCTTCTGTAGTGAACATGCCTGGCTGCCAATTTCAGTGTAGTTTTTCACCTTGTGATTGAGTTTTTTGCTCTGTTATTCATGGCAGGTAAGATCCAATTGTCTCCTAACACACATAATATGATACACCTTCAGACAAAGGATAACAAAAAATCGTATTGAAGAGTATTTTCACTGTATTTTTAACCTCTTTGGCCACTCTGTCACAGCCTTATCAAATAAGTTACAGTCATTGAACTCAAAATAATAAAAGAATGCTTTATTCACTTGTTACCAGGGATAATCTTAAGGTTGTCAGAGAGAGCAGACAACTACTCTCCACAGTTTAGAAGTGCTCTTATCCAGACTCAACATTAATGATAAAAAGACCTAATGACTGCCAAGTCCTCTAAGTGCAGAGCATGCACCACCATACACGAATATTTTTAGGAAATTATATAGAGCTTTGACATGTCCTTTCAATAAGTAGTCTTTTTCAGCCAGCTTGCAGCAAAACATCACATTTTTCAACTGGTAAAAAAACTATTTTAACATTGGAAAGAACAATAGATATCCCTCTTGTAAAAAGATACCTCCCTATATAGAATGGGAAATATCAAGTTCAGAGAGTAACGTCACTAATAATCATGATCAACCAAAAAGCCTGAGTCACCTAATACAGTGAAAATATATTATCTGCATGACAGCACTTAGGTTGATCCAGCTTTCCTTTTAATCAGTCATACTGTTAGGCATTATTAGCAATGTCTTAATTGTTTTAAATTCCTGAGCAGGAATATCAAGCATCACACATTTGGCAGCGCTCACCTATGACATGGGTAGTGACTGTGTGCGTGTGCATGGCATCTTACAGTGGTTCCTGTAGACTGTACTGCAGGGTAGTAGATGCCACAGGACTTGTGAAGGGGACCGTATGCCCTGCTTATTGCCTGTTAATCCTGCTCAGGTGTGGTTCACATACCCTCAGCTGTATGATGTCAATGGAACAATTTATGCTCTCTGCAGAGCAACTAGATCAGGCCCCACCTAGCAACTGTCTATGTATCAACAATTAATTATGCACTGTTTTTGATAAAACAATTAACTCCAGTTGATGTAAATTTGCTAAATATTTCAGTCGATCTAAAGCTACATTTCTCCAAGAGAGATACATACCTGAAAGTGTAACCAAGATCAAGAGGACAAATCTCAGAAAATGTTAACTTACTGAAATGAACACATTCTTTGGAACACAGTTAAAAAACTAAAATGGAGGTGAAGTGCCTGTTCTACTGAAAGTGACAGTAATTAATGGAAGAGAGAGGACTCAGTACAACTACCTCCCTGGTAGCTGAGTCCTACCTCAAAAAAACCTATCTCTGGCTCAAGGAAGCACCTGAGCCATCATAGACAAGAGAGGAATAGGAGAGTCTCCAGGGAAGGGTCGCTGCATGTTTGCTCTTTTTTCCCTTCCCTAGCCATTGTCTATTGACTAGCATAGAAGGAGGACACCAGGCAAGACAGAGTTCTGGCTGGGCATGGTAAGACTGTATTTATGTTTTTTTCTGGTATGGTTATTTTAATTAGTCTAGAGGCAGATGTCCTGTAAGAGCCAGGAAGTAAGGAAAAAGACCTGTAAAGCCCAAGGGAGATTTAGTTCAATGAAGTCATCAGGAATGAACTACAGAAATCTAACTTGGAAAATAAGTGTGTGTGCACCCCCTTCAGTAGTCACAGCAAAATTAGTAAAATGCATCTGTTTATATTTTATATATTGCTGGTTGACAGCCGGCTGAATATGAGCCAGCAGTGTGCCCAGGTGGTCAAGAAGGCCAACGGCACAGGAATAGTGAATAGTGTGGCCAGTAGGCGTAGGGAAGTGATCGTGCCCCTGTACTCAGCACTGGTGAGGCTGCACCTCGAATACTGTGTTCAGTTTTGGGCCCCTCACTACAAGAAAGACATTGNCCACACTGCTGTTGGGTGAACTCTACATACTCAGCAATGTTTTGGGCTGTTAGTGGTGACCCTCAAGAAACGTATATTTAGTCTTGCTCAGTAGTGTTCCTCCAGTGCAGGCCATTTTCTTAAGGGCTGGGGAAGCTTCAGGTAGACTGAGGTCACAGGAAAGCAGGATGTGATCCTGCGTAGCGTCTCCTCCATAGAGATATGATTCAGGTCAGCCAGGAATATAGTAATGGCTGGTCATTCTAGCTTAGGCAGAGAAACTAAGCTTGAGAAAAGTACCTGTGGAACATTTCTGGTTTCCCATTTGCTGGTCCACTCTGATGGTCAGAGCATAATTCAGGGTTCACACATTTTGTACATGTCTGTCATGACCTGAACTGTCATGGATGAGAAAGTGAGGGAACAGAGAGCAGATTAACAGGCAAAGAATTTGGGGTAAGAGTTGGAAGAGAGCATGGGGCTCTTGTGGAGGGAAGGGATCAACAGGAATGTCTAGTAGGGTGGAGAGGATGGTTGGATGTAAAAGGTGAGTAACAGATGGAGAAAAGCACTTAAGAACTGTGGGTAATCTGAATTCCTGTCATCTCCATATGTGCTGGGGTGCATAAACCCTTATACCTCTTATGTGGGACCCAGAAGGAACAAGGTGTGTGGAGCAGTACTGATCTCTTAGATTCACATCTGTGTGGTGCTTGCATTCAGGTGAAATAAGGAGGCCGCTGTGTACGCTTCTACATCTTCAGCACTGTGAAGGAATGTGTGGAGCCTTTCTCCCATGCACTTGGCGCACATTCTTGGAAGGGAGGTCCTACAACACTCTTTCCTACCCCATCAAAGTTGGTTCAGTTTTGATGCTTTGCAGAAAGTCCTCTGCTCGCTGACTGAAAACACGGCCTGCTCCTGTGCTGCTGGCTCCAGGCAGAGGCCTGGTGGCAAAGCCTTGACTTCTTTCCAGGGCTGCTGGCCCAGGGGGATCTCAGGGCCCCCCTGTGGGGGTGATTTGACACCATTTGTTCCCACAGGCCCCTGACAGCCATGGAGAAAGGGGAGGGTGTGCAGAGCAGGGGCCATTTTCCCTTCTCCAGCAGCCCTTCAGGCTGTACCACCATGCTGCACCATAGGCCTTGTCACCTGCCCTCACTCCCTGAACAATGTGCAGGGCTGCATCCCATGGCAGTAATGAGGCTCTTGGCAGGTAACAAAGGCACTGGTGTTATTACTTCCCTTTTGCATAAACATGCAAAATTAAGGGCAATTACCTGTGGTGCACAGTGCAGGAGGTGATGTCTGAGGGAGACTTGTACTTCTCCTGGAGACATCCAGCCCTCCCTCCCGTCAGGTCAGCCAGGGCTGTTCTCCCTTGCCTCACCGCAGGGAGATGGGCATGGCACCACAGGCTGCTCACTGCAGAGCTGGGGGGGTCAGCGTTAGGGATGCCGCGTTACTGACGTACTGCAGGACCTGGGCATCCCCCTCAGCCCGGCCGCAGCCCAGCTCCTCTCACACTCAGGGAGTTTAGCTGCTGTCAGCATGAGGTGGCCACTTCATGGGGTCTTTGTTTTTGGTTTTGGTTTGTTTTTTTTTTCTGAATAGCACTTTTTGACGTGAGCACCAGAAGTCTGCCTAGGTGCTCATGCAGGTGCTGCTGCCATTGCTGGTGCTTGCCTGGTGGGCAGGGCAGGAGGGGCTGTGGAGGCGAGGAGAAGCAGCATCAGCATGCGGGGATGGTGGGTAGGCAGGAATAGAGGCATTGCCGATGCTCAGAGGGAACCAGAAACATTCAAAGCAAGCCCTGGCCCTGAATGTAGAGTAAACATTAAGAAGTGCTCTAGCTTCTCTCCTGCAGACCTGCTAGATAGCACTGCTGCTCTGAAAAACAGCATTCGTTCACTAGCTGCAGTGAGGCCCAGGCACTCCAAGGTACTGTTGGTGCAAGGTGCCCAAAGCATACTGATGTGTCCGAGCACTTCCACTGCTCCTGCTGGCTGGCCGCTTGCTGGAGGAGAACCTCACACACCAGCCTTTTTCTGGCCTGGTCCTGCATGCTGTTGTGAGTTCTTTAACATCCCAGGCTTCCCATGATTTTTGCAAGGAGGCACATATTCCCCCACTCCTCCACTTCATGCTTGCCAGGGCTGTCAGTGCTGTATGCAGTGTGACAAGATCCAGGGTCTCAGGGGGTTTGATCTCTTCACCTGGCACATCCCACAAAGCTCTGCCTGGGATGGGCACTCCTTTCACACAAACCTGGTGGCAGTGCTAAGTAAGAATCAATCATGTATGGGTTTGCTTTCAAAAATGTGATACTGAGTGATACTCTTTATGCTCAGTGCTTTTCTGCACCAAATGGTTGATGCAGCATTTAACAGAGGAGTAGCAGGGCACTCTATGAGAAGAAAATATTGTAAATCTATGCAAAGGATGCTCTGATAGCAGAGCCATCTAGGCTCTGGTGTAATATGACAATATTGAGCAACCACTGCATAGACAATTGGCCTGTTAATAAGCTGGCTGGCGGCATTGCTGCAGATGCTTGGCAGGCCCTGATGCCAACCTGCTTTGCAAATGCAAACCAGAGATGTCTGTTTTTGAGTTGTGTCACAGTTACACTTAGTAGATTAAAATGGACCTTCCATCTTCTTCTGAGGTGTGCTACTAGGTGGATACGAATCAGCACTACAGCCTTGTCAGCCCCTCTTCCATTTGGAACAATTAACTCATGAAACAAGACAGAAAATCAATACTGTTGAGGACTAATGAGACGAAGCATGTACTTCAAGTGAAAATGTTTGGATTTTTTCTTTAATGTGTCATGGAGCCTTGTGTAAGATGGCTACGAAAGGGATGAGTGGCAGAAAGACATTCACTCTGTGCTGTCCCCACTATCACTATAAACAGTAATGCAGCCTGGTGGTGTGATGGTCTGCTGCAAACCAACCAACTCAGAGGCTGCATGTTTTTTTAAGCGGATGTTAGAGTTTGGGAGTGAGTTTGGATTATTCACCCCTTTTTTCCTAGATCTCTTCTCGGGGAGGTTGTAGATATTTTGCTATTATTTCTCTGCTGCATTTGGACTGTGATACGGACTATTCCAGCTGGCAGAGGAGGCTGTGTGCATTAACCCTCAGCTCCTTTTATATGCATCAGAGTGTAGGCCTGGGAGATCTGCACATCCAGCTGTGCTGCCAGGACTTGTTGCACTAGTTTGGTACAAAACATAGCCCACGCACGGATTTTTTTTTAACCAATTGCAAAAGAAGTCCTGCTTAATCCTTGCAGCGCTGATCCTCCTCCTGAGGTCCTTGCAATGCTGTAAACGGGCAGACGATGGCACTCCAGCATTGCCTTTTCTCTCTTTCTGTGGCCGCATCTGCAGGATCGGCTCATTCCCAGAGCTCTGACCTCCTAACTTCCAGTTACCTTATTAATGGCCGTTTTGCACCCGTTCTCTCTTGAAGCACCATTGTGCGTGGACCTAAATAGCTGCTCTCCATCTTTGGTATTGGGTGCCTGTGTTATGTACAGATAAAGTTGTATTCCCGTCATGTATTCCCTTTGCTGTACAAGGCAAAACGCTCAGAGCCTCCCCTTAGACTTACCTTCTCCTTGATCATTGCATCTTTCCCAGTGCAATTGAGCTGTCTTCAGCAGGGACTGTTGTATACCACAGGGATGATGTTTTACCGTCACTTCGTACAACAGTTAGTACCTCTCCTGACACCGCTTAGGACCACATTTTCTTTTTATACAGCTACATCACATTGGCAGCATATAATCATCCCATAATCACCTCATATGCACAGGTCTTTCTCTGCTTCACTCAATTATAGCAGATGAGCTCTCAGCTAATAGAAAAAGGTTTTGTCATCAGTTCCTTACTGCAAGACACCGAACATTGTATTACTGAATTTCATCTTATTTTTATTAATACTCTAGTCCTCAAGCTCACTCAGTTCTCAGACTACATCCCCGATTCTTTTTTCTGTGGGTGGTGCCTCTTACCTTTGTGTCATCAACAGATGCCATTAATAATGCTCTTAATATTTATTTCAGATCACTAATGCAAACATTCATCATTACCACCTCTGATGATCTCCATCAAAAACCATGTTCTCTAACATGGTATTTCCCACCTTAACATCAGCCATTGCCACATCCCCTTAGCCAACTCCTTATCCACCATACAGTTCCCTACTGTTAAAGACTCTTGTGGCTCCCTCCCAAATGAAATTAAGTCCAAACAGAGGTGACCTGCCACTCCACTTTTGACTAGGCCAGTGTCAGGTGAATTGGACAGGTCCTACACTCAGCAAATCCAATCTCCACTTTAGTGTCTTTCATTATTCATTTCTTTGAAATCCCAGAAGGACCATTCACAGGAGAGCCCTGGGCTAGGTATTGCCTAGGATGAAATTGCTCCCAGAGTGAAGTTGCCCCCATGCTGTTCCTGGCTGGGCAGTGGAAAAGAATGATCTCCACTAGTGCCCAGAATAGAGGAGAGTGCAGTTAACTCAACCATACCACTAGATTTTTTGATTTATTTGGCACCTCCCCAAGAGGAAGCTGGAAAACTAGCAGCATCGCTCCTCTGCTGTGGTGCATGTGCAGCTTCTCAGCTGCTGCAGGACTGCATGCCTCACACCTCTCTGTGCTGGGAGCTGGGGCCTTGGCTGTGGGGAGGTAGTACCTGCTGGATGCCCTACAGAGTGACAGGCCTGGTGCCCGTTTAAAAGTGGACAGCTCCACTCCAGGAAACCATTTTGCTTTCTGTGCAATTGCTCCTGTTAGCACAGTTGCCCTCCAAGCAGCACAGGTCAGAGCTCTGAAGGGCTTTGCCAGGGAAGTGATGGTGGAGTGGTCAGTCCTCTTCTTCCACCTGCCTCCTGCTCTCCCAAGAGCCAGGGAATGCAGCAATTGGTGACTAATGTGCTGGGTCCTGTGCTGCTCTCACTGGCAGGGAGATGTCTTTGCTTGTGTACATCCAGCTCATAGTTGGAGCTTCAGGAGTGATTACAGTATCGTGCACTAGTAACAGCATTCAAGTCCTACTTTGATCACAAAGAAGAGGAAAGCGAGGCATGGTGACTTGCTCGAGGCTATCAAGCAAAGGCAAGAATCAAAGCTAAAGCCAATGCTCCCTACAGGAAGGGTGGGAAAGGCATGCTTCCTTCTCCTTCACCTTCTCACTGTAACATGAGGCCACCCAAGGGCTGCACTGCGAGGCGTGGTTGGGTTGACTGCTGCTGAGTTACTCCAGCTGAGAGCTGGGCTGTGGAGCATGCACATCCTGGCATGTTGCAGGCATAAAAACAAAGGAGTTGGCTTAAATTTTAAACTGTTGCTGGTGGTTTAGACCAGTGTGGTTGAATCAGACTGGCAGGTTCTGCTTTGGGGTTTTCTAGACAGTAGGGAGCACACTTCCTTTATTTTTCAGCAGCTCTGCTGGACATATCCAATAAAATCCTCTGCATTTCAAAAGAGGCTATAAATGAAATGTTTGTGATGTGGCTGCATCAGCTAGACAGGGAGCTCTCTATGTGAAGAAGACTTTATAGCTGCATTTCTGGTGGGTTCTGGCTTGTATGGATTTGTGGCAAACCCTGCACCATCGTCCAGGGACATGATTGTGATCCCCACACTCTGGGGCCATCATTTCATTAAATATTGTACAGCTTAAAATCTTTATAGGATTTAATTTTTAGAATATGTAGAAATTTCTAGCCTAATGTACTTATGATTCAAATATATGCAGTTAATTGATGTTTCCCGTGGCTTCCAGATGGTCTAAAAGGAACATTTTATATTGCCCTGATTACTAGCACGAGAAAGAGATTTTAGGAAGGAAATGGAGCACTGATAGGTGGTTGTATGTGAGTTGAGAGGTATATTTCTCAGCCATCAATGCCCCTGGGGTTGCCCCTAGTGTTTTTTAGAATGGGGAAGAGTTACTTTACAGTCCTTGATTTGTCCCTGCCTATTGTGCATGGCAGGCAGCAGATCTAGCCCTGTGTCACTTAAGCAGAAGCCATTGCAAAGACAGAAGTTATGCTCTAAGCAAACTTTTTCTTTACTTTTTCACTTCAAAGCCTGAAATTACCAGTGATTCAAAGAGCCCTTGATGGACTGGTGCCACCCCACATCACCAACACCTTGTCCCACTTACATCCAGCCTACAGTACTTTCCTCATCTTGTCTTCTGAGGTATTCTTTATTCCTTTCTCATTCCAGCCAGCCTGTGAGCTTATGGGTAGAATCCATAACCTCAGAGTGATGAAGAACCAGTGACTTCTTCCCCTTCTCCTGAGAGCTCGGTTGACCCCTTACGGACAACACACAATGTGAGAACAGATCCACTCAAGCTGATGTGCACATCCCTCACAGGCCTTGCCTTGCATGGCTGGCTGTAGTAACCTGATTTTCTCCAACCTCTGATAACCTTGCCCAGATAAGCTTTGTGAAAGGCAGGACCTTGGAAAGACCTTCCTTTTCAGCATAATTTTATGCTTTGCTCTATTTTTCTATAAATTTGCTCCTTTCTACTTTCCTTTCCCCTCCATCACTGGCAATTCCTACCCACTCTCATTTCCTCAGATATATTTTAGGGTCAGCTCTAAAGCACACACAGTTCCCTGGAAAGGCTCGTGTCACCATGTTCAGAAGAGGACTGAGAAGCTAACACTGAAATTAGTGCTGTGAGATCAAAATCGGATCTTGAAAGTCCTTCTTGCTTGTTGCTTGTCTCTGGAGGTGCCTGTTCTCCAAAGACACCATTGGTTTTGACTTTCACATTTCAAAAGTGCCTAAACCTCATTCTTGTGGTATACTCAGAGGCATCTCAGTCTTGACAAGACTAAGCAGATTGCCGTCTACCCCTTATCTGTGCCTTATGTTTTTAAACTGAGGTGGTATCAATTATTCTCCACTAATACACCAACTTAGTGAGTGAGTAACTACAACAGGCCTGACTCTTTAAGCAATAAAATTACTGACTTTAGCTCTGAGTGAATACAGAAGGTTTGGAGCAAGCTCCATTTGTCATAGAAGGGATACAGTCAGCCCGGTTTGAAATCACTCCTGAAGACACAACAAAAGGTAAAAAATTAAATGTTCTCAGAAAATTATTTGAAATTTCATTCACATGAATGAATGCTCTAGATGTACTCCGTGCCCTAGAAGTACTTGATTACCTGTTTGAGGAACAGAAATAGCACTACCTGACCTACCTTCCCTATTAAGCAATGCAGTTTAAAGCTTGAGCCTGGGTTGTTAGGTAGTCTCACTGTAGACACACTTTTAAAAGGTAAAAACATGTTTGGGAAAGAGGGTCATGAAGTGTAATTCAAGCAACAAACCCCAGGAAATGCTAACTAGATCGCAGGTCCCCTAAGACAGAAAGAGGCCCAGTTCTTCCCCAGGCTGCAAGTATTTCATGCTGCGCTGTGCACAATGAATCACACAGCTTCTATACTCATCTGCACCCTGGGTCACCCAGTGGGGATTCCTTCACTGCAGCCATTCAAGGCGAGATGCTATAATAAACCTTACTAATAATATTTCCCAGCTCCACTGCAACTTTGTCTGCAAATACTTCGCAGAGAACAAGAAAACCATTCATCTAGAGAAGGGTGAAAAAAGTTTGGACAAGACAGTTTGCTCATCTCTCATATGTCTTTGCTTGCTATCAAACCACTTTAAGGGGTTTAGTGTTTTTTTCAATATTACAACCTAATAAGAGCCTCTGGGAAAAACACAAGAATGTATTTAATAGGCAAAAAATCCTATTTCTCCAAGGCATTCCTCATCTTGACTGGAGTATTTTTGTAGGGCTTTAAACAGGGAAAAGCATACATTTCTAAAGCTTGCAAACATGATGCACACAGGGGCAGGAGAAGTTAGCATCTAAAAGCAGAAGCATTTTTGCTATGTTACGCTTCAGGGCTATGATCGTCTCCTGATATTTCAATTAGTTCTATTAGTAAGGACAGAGTGGAATTGGGGTTAGAAGGTATACAAGGTTGGAGCAAAGGTTTGCCGTCTCTTCTGATCAGTTATTAAACCAGCCCTTTGGCAACAGCCCATTGCTTTGGCTTTCATTCTTGCTTTTGATTGGACACCTGCTGGGTACCAGGGTGAAGACCCTGAACTTGTAATGTGGCAGTGAGTTGTATATTCCCCTTTAGTCCTGTATGGCTGAGTGGGAGTTACAAAATGGGTCTCCATTGAGATGTTTCTAATTGAATTGGTCTGCAAAAGGAAGTCAACTTCTTTGCTGAAGCCTTTGGTCTCAGTCTCATTTGCTCCTTGCTCTCAATTCCCCCAGTCCCCTGCTCCAGGAGAGAGGCAGAGTGCAAGGGTCAATAGCTGCCTACACAGCCTCCTGCCCTGCGGCTCCCTGGACTTCAGCAGCTCCTGATACGGACAGCCTCCTCCAGCTCACCGCTCCAGAGAAGGGGGATCTGCCTGGCAGAGCAGCTAAGGAGGAAAAGAGAGTTGTTTTTTTTTTTTTCTCCATCAGTGTTAGGACACTGGGCAAGGTGCTACTTCTGCCCAGCTAGGCAGAGCTGGGGGAGAGCCATGTGCTTTGCCCGAGCATTACTAGGTCTTGCCCAGCATGGGATTTCTTTTCACTGAGACTCTCAGGAGAGTAGACCATCTTGCAGCACTTTCCCTTTGTACCCAGATGCCTCTTATGCCAATGTAAGTCTGGAGCCAGTGCATTAACTTCAAAGGAACAACAGGCAGCCTTGAGTCAGCAGGTTTTCTGGAGAGCAGAATCAAGCTCCCAGGGCCCACGTGTATTTGAGGATGGGTGAGGTTTCTGTGCATTTAAGAGCTGCATTACAAAGGCTGGGCCAGATTATCTGTCATTTCCATCCAGCTCTGGAGAAAATGGGGAACAGCTTGATCCTTTAGGGCTGACAAAAACCCTCAGCATGAGGCTGACCACAGAGAGTCAGAAGTAGGTAGAGCCAGCTATTATGGTAGCCCCCAAAATAGAATCTGTGGGGAGGGCACGTGGCCAGATGCTGCCGATCCCTGCCTGGGTTAGGCCCAGATGGCTGCAGCCATTTGCTGCAGCCCAGAATAGAGCAGATGCACTGGCGGCTGCTACAGGGCTGCTTAGGAATTGCAGAAGAAAAGCACTTCTTACCGCCGTCACCCAGCCATAGCCCAGTTCACCAGCGTGAACTGTGGCTCTGATTAAATAAACCTACTGTTGGGTAACTTCTCCAAAGGAGCTCTTTCTGGCTTGAAACATATTTGCACCTGAACTTGGTCCAAAGAAGACAGTCCCAACCCTATGGGTTCAGCTGCCTTCTCCTGCTTGACTTGCACAATCAGATCCCAGCTGGCATTTGGGTCCTTGCATAATACAGCAACAGCTGCTGCTGGCCTACAGCACCTCATCCCATTGCCCATTGTGGAGACCATGTTGCTACCGGCCAAACCTGGATGCACAGGGTCAAGCATGGCCACTTGGGTGGGTTGTTGGTAGAGCGAAGAACAGGGACTGCTGCTTCCTTGTCTGTGGAGTCTGGAAGTAGAAGCTGGTATGTGATGAGACAAAGGGCTGGAGGGTGATCACAGGAATGGTCTGAATGAAATCCATCTCTTTCAGTAAGCTGGATGGAACTCTCACTCCTGTTACTGAGTGTCAGCAATGGCATGCGTTTCTTCAGAAGTGTATGCTAATTGGAGCTTTTAAGTCATCAGCAACTCAGATTTATTATAGGTAGACATGGTGGGCACCAAACTGACTGTGTGACTCTGCCAGATGGTCCCAGCCATGACAACTCTGCATATCAAGGACTAAAATGTGACTGCAGCTAAAAGCTCTTTGGTGTTTGGGTTTGTTTTTTTTTTTTCATTCCAGTTTCAACGAGTTAGGGCTGAAGCAACATAATTTTATTTAATCCTTGTTACTAATCTCTGAAGTTTTCTTTAATTAAAGCCAGATTTTGATGCTGTTACTACTGTTGAATTGACCTGGAGTCAGAGGGGCGACACAGGGAGTAGAACGACACAGCTTGAATCTGGCCCGTACATTATGAATTCCTCAGGGGTTTGAGTCTCATATCATTTGCCTGTGAAGTGCTGTGGTGCTGTATAAACAATAAATAAATATAATTTTTCATCTTCCTTTTTAATTTTTGTTGTCTTGCAGACTTGGATAAGGCAGCATTTCCCTGTGTTGTAAGAGCGATAATGTCACAGACTCTCTAGGAGTTACACAGACCATATTATGCACCTGATTTAGCTAATTAACAAAGAAAAGCCACATTGTGAATGCAGTGTTTGCTTCCCACTGGCTTCTTACATGCTGTGCCTATCAAAAGAGAACAGCAAACGTGTAGAGAAATGAAAGAAGACTCTTTGATTGTGTGGACTTTCTACTAAGTGGCACTTTGCATTTTTTAGATCAAGGTCTGGAAATAACACTGATGGTAATTATGCACATGTGGTATGTCACCTTGGTGCACTGGTATGGAATTGAAGGGGAGAACAAATTTACATAACTAATCACTGATAAACAAGATAAAGTGATTGCTATTAGCAAGTTAACTTTTCTCTACAATTACCACCATGTGCTATCTGAGATACTCCAGCTAATATCTCTGTGAAGAACAAGGAGGGCCTACTGTGCTTCAGATATCACCACACTGCCTTTTTCATGGCAAATCATAGAATATCCTGTTAATTTACTTTTCATCCTTGGCTGTGAAACTTGGAATCATCCCATGGGAAGAAGCAGAGGCAGCAAGGCTCTCTACCTCTGGCATACATGTGGATGGTGATTACACACAAATATAAATTGCAAAACTTAGTGGATCGTCTTAAAAACTGGACTCATTCAGAACACACCACATGGGGGGCCTAAACCAACAGGTGATCACACATTTTACATGGGGTTTGAAATTGGATTATTTCATTCTTTTCAGGTTTCAACAGGACACATTTCTGTGCTTTCCTCTGCAGCTACTAATCTTGGGAACGCTGTCTTTAGCCTTGAGATTTTCCAGTTGGGAACTGGGATCCTAGCTGTTGAGGTATTGGCATTAAATCCTGTGAATCTTGTCATTAAACCAGGCATTCCTTGCAGGGTTGTGCTTCTCTTTGTCAGCTGGATGGCTCCTGTCTCTGGCAAACACACACTTCTCATTGAAGAGAAAGTGATGTAAGTTGCTGTGTCTGGAAGTGGATGTATACGACTCCTTAGATCATGGATGGGATTGCTGAGCTCCATGCTGTTTTTCTTTTGATAATGACCTCCCTGTCCATCTCCAGGTGCTGCTTTGTGTGCCTGACTGTTCACATTTACACTGTGAAAGGTAATGGTTTCTGCCTGCCAACCAGCTGCTTCACTTAAAAGTGTCCTGCTTACCTATTCCTGTGGTTCCCCTCCTTGATTTCAGGGTCAGGACCCAGATGTGGCTATTCAGCAGACCAAGAGCTCACAAAAGTTTAGTCTCAAGTCAGTGGCACCCTCTTCTCTGGTTCACAGAAGGACCAATGAAGCTGTTCCCTGGAGTGGAACAGCTGGAAATAGTGCAGGGTGCTGCTCAAGCCACTGGGCTGCATGGCAAGGTCTGGAGAGGTGCATCTGGTTCAAGGACTTTCCTGGTTTGCACTGCTGGGGCTGGGAGATTCTGGTCTGCAAAGTCTGTCTCATGTGATGGTTTGAGGAGAAGTGGCTGCAAAGATATGCTGAGGATAAACAGAAGCAACTTCATGGAGTCTTTCTGAGTCTTTTATTTCTCTGTTTTTATTTATAGCTCTGCTCAGAGAAATGGGACTTTCAAACCCATTCTTTGAAAATAAAAAGAATCAGGCCAAAAATATTTCATTAACTACACCATCATTTTTCTCCTTTCTATCTGGAACATCCCTCAATGAAAGGGAAGGCAACTGTGCACAATTAGCACAGGCTATGCCAGATAACTGAAAAACAAAAATGGAGCAGAAGAATAAATAGTGGAGATGGAGAAAAGGTCGTCTTTGCCACATAAAGCCACAGAGAGAAACCAGAGCCTCTTTGCCACATAAAGCCACCAGAGAAAGGCCAGGGTAACACAGCCCCGCTGTGGCTTCAGTTAGTAACATTTAGGCCTGAAGACTGTTTGCAAAATGTGCTCATCAGGGTAGCCTAGTTCATCTCACCTTCATGTCTGCTCAGAGGTTCATGCTTCTCTGAGCCAGAGTCATGTTGGCAAAGCTCTTCTTGCCTGGAGACTGCAGAACAGTACCAGGCTAAAATGCATTGTGTTATGGTGAGTGGGGAAGTCTGTCTTGTCCTGCATGCAGCAGTGCTGGGCAATGACTGAAAAAGCATTCACATGCTTGAGGTGGCCTTTTGCACTGCATGAGAGGCAGCTGCCCTGCCCAGGGAGCTGCTTGTGCCTCTGAATTGGAAAGTGAACTCTAAAAGACATCGAGACTGTAAGGAAAGGCCCCACCATAAATAGTCACGTGTGACCCCACAGACTTAGAGGTTTTCTTGCACTGGTGTGCAGAAGATCATGGAGTGTGTTCTGGCATGCAGAGACACTGCCCTGACTCTGTATGGTGTGGTTGAACTGGAAACAAAGGGGATCCATCAGCTCATGTCCACATGGCGATCACAAAGCAGGAGGTACTGGGCAGGATAAAGCATCATAGCCCAGAAGAGAAGCAGAATCGTCAAGTGTTTTCTAATCTAGGCAGGCAATTTCCCCCAGGAAGCAGGGGAAAGTTTTATTCAGTCATTTTCAGGAGTACAGGATCAGTTTGTGTAGGATGATCACTACAAGCATTAATGTAATTGAGGGTTTTCTGAGGGCTGGACTCTCACTGGACTGGAGGCAGTGGGTGTAAGAACCAGGGAAAGGGAGAGCTCCTCTGGACATCTGTAGTCCATTTTTTCTGCTGATTTCAGAGATGGGAGAACTCTGGAGACCTAAGGAAAGATCATTAACTTTTGATGGGTTTTGATGATTATTGCTGTGGGAAAAAGCTGTATTTGTCTGAAGTAAGAAAGGGATGATTTGGATTTATATCAGCTTTATCTCAGGAGACATTTTGTCTTTATTGTACACAGAAGAGAATAAATGGGGTCTACATGGAGCACATATGTTGATGGTGATTTAAGTGATTCTTTGGAAATGACCCCACCTCCCTGGCTTCTTGAATGAGCCACTTCGCAATGCAGAAAAGGCGGCGGCAAACAGATAACAGAATAGAAAGTCAGTGTGAAATCTGTCTTGCATGTATGCTTATGTTTCGCTTTCTGATCTGCAAGTTTTTCAGGCACAAAATGACTAAATTTCAACAAGTTCAAATCATGCCTCAGATCATCCTATACAGCAAGTTGTTTACCCACTATATTACAGGCAAGTAATTTCAATATTGACAGATTGGCTAAAGCCCAAATTTGATATGCCACTATTAGCATATTTTTACTGTTTCTGTGCTTACAAAGGAACCAGAATGTTCCCTGGCAGTCAAGACTAATATGTATGCAAATCATGATCTGTGCTTATAGGCACGCTCTTTTTTGGTACATGAACAGTATGCCAATTTGGCACTCCCCTTTCTGATCAGAGATAAACAGAGCTGCAGGGATTAGGGTGACAGATAATTTCTCCTGCAAACTGTCTGGGTTTTGAAACATGCAGAATTGTGTTTAATCCCCCTTACTCTGCACAGTGGATTTGCTATAGGAGAAGCTACTGACCGAAGGGCTAGTACACAGGTGTCTGTGCCAGAATTTGTGAACCCATGAGGTTTTCTACTTTCTTAAGGTCACATTTAACCTTGTAACTTCAAGAGCTAATAAACAGCTTTGTATGTAATGACTTTAGGGCCTGAAAGGAAATTTACAGTACTGAGGGATCTGTATGAATGAAGAGTATATGAAACAAGATCTTAGCACAATCAGTGATCCTGGGTAGTGTGCATATGTTTCTCAAGCTCACATGTTCCCTATCTGTGCACTCTCTTCAGTTATGACCATCTCAGTATGATGTATCACACTTCCTTAGTAGCTCACATCTCTTCAGTATCCCCTCCAGACTACTCTTCGTTGTATTGCCGAGCTCTGCCACATGAACCTGTGTGACTGGAGCATTGCTTTGTCATATAAGGGAAATGGCATCACCTTTCTTGTTCCCTCAGTGCTGCTTTTTAACTGTGCGACCACTATTCCCCTCCTTCAAAAGAGTGCTTTGAGAGTGGACATCTGAAAACCAACAAGGCATTTAGACATTACAGCAGTGGAGGTCACTGGAGCACATAGACAAAATTGTACTGGAAGATACTAAAGAAGATCAAAAGGAAAACTTAAGACCTCTTTCACGTTTCGGGTATTTCTTTCTCTTGGCCTCAGCCAGTCCATCGTGTCTCACTAGCCCTTTGTTATCTGCACCCAACTTCTCTCTACTTACAGTAATAGCTGCTGTTTAAGTCCCAAGGTATAACTGTTTTATCTCAACTAACACTCCTTTGAAAGTATCAGCAAAAGGGCTGCTAAGTGTCATCCCTGCTGAATGTAAACGAGAGTCTCTCCTGTGTTTGAATATCAACGTATTTGATCTTGAGTCAGGCCATGTAATGGATGATTTGGGAGCTTCTTTGTATGTGCTGTTGCTGATAATTCCTTTTATAATTTTTGTTACTATTTTCTCACTTGGAGAGCTTGAATGTGCAGCTTGCTTTCTGTTTCCCATTTTTGCCTAGAGAAATAAAATGAGCCTACTTTGTTCTTTATCCCTGGTCTCCTTGGGTTAGATATGAGCCTTCCTTGCCACTTTTGGAAACTCTGTAAACTCACTGGAGAAACTTACCCTGTAGAGCAACCAAGACTGTAATATATGAAGAAAAACAAAAATAACCAGTGCACAGGAAGCTCTGAAGTTGCCTGCACCCTAGGGGAATGCCAGCTCAGATGGCACATCATCTTGCTAAACATCTGGCAGAGCCACGTGCCATATCAGGACCACATGGGACCTCACAGGACTTTAATTGTCTGGTGTGATTTGGTTCAATTGGTGAAGGTCTAATCTTGGATTTAGAAGTCCTGATCTCAGTTTTCTGCTGTGTGACAGATGTACTGGGGCTAATCATTTAATCTCTGTGGGCTCCATTTCTCTTCTCTGAAAGGGGTGAATTTTGTACTTGCCCTGAGAATAAGTAAAGAAATTAAAGCACTCAGATACGACTTCAGGCAAAAAAGGTACCTTATGCTGGAAAATGTTTGAAAAGAAAAAATGAAAACCCAAGAGAAATAGGAAGGTAGAGTTCTTAGTGAGGAAATAGAAGAGATCATTGAGCTCAAATAAGGAAAAACAGAGACGAGCTTTTAGAAAAATAAAATGTGCAAAACAATGCACTCTGCTACAGAAAAAAAAAGTGGTAAGAATGGAATTCTGTGGAATGGTGGGTTAATATTCAGATTTATTGCATGTCTCTCAGATACATGGACTCCTTATTCAATTGTAATATTAATAAATTGCCTTATAAAGGAGTTTTTCTGCTCATTGTGCTTTTAACAAATGTTCACAGGAAAGTTTACAGCAAACTATCCAGATGTCTCCCAAGACAAAATGTTCACGTCTTATCTGGTCTCAGGATGTTAATGCTTGATAGAAGGTGATCAGTGGAATGGAGCCCAAATGTGGCCTTTACTACATGTCAACTGCACTTAAAGAGCAGCCTTCAGAACAGCCCTAATTTGGGAGTCCTTCACATTCATCCCATTCTCCACCCAGCTGCCCCTGTAAATGTGGCTGAACATGACTGCTCAGGCACAATCTGAGCTCCCCAGACAGTCTACTCTCCTCCATTCATGCTTACAGATTTAGCATACAAAGTCTAGTTTTGAGGCCATCTTACCTAGCAGTATAGACATATTCTTTGACTCTAAGTCCTATAGAAATATTTCCAGTAGGCTTTAGCAGGCTCTGAATCAGAATGCTAATCCCCATAGTGGGTTGCATTGCAAGCAGCAAAGAGCACATCTACATCTATATTTGTCTTGCAGAGATGATGACAAGTGTAGAATCTGCACTGCTGGAAAGAAGAAAGAGGGGGTTAGACATCCATGCTAAGATTTAAAAATGGAGGCAACACACTTCCTGAAGGCTCCTAATTTACAAAACATTCACCGCTCATAAGAACATTGGTTTTCCAATGTGATAAGTCAAATTATGAGGTAAGTGCCAAGACTTCTGATGAGAAATTGTATTCAATACTCAGGCTGTTGACCACATGATGAGTAACACTTTGTCAGAGTGGAGCTTCTATTTCTACCAAAGGTGTAACTGTACTGGCCAGTACATGGGCTCAATGTCCATAACAAAGTAACCCCTGTGCAAGCTAAAGGCTGAATAAAAAGGTCATGCTGTATTGCCCTGGTTTTATGTAGTCTCCCAAATGTCAATTAAGATCTGAGACTCCTGTGCAGAAAACAACAGCGTAGTGGAGATGTTCTCAATTTTATTGCAGGATCTTGCAGTGTCTTCCCAAGGAGAGTAGATAATAGGGTAAGAGACATTATTTAATGTGTTACACAGAGAGAGGGAGCAGAGCTATCCAAGAGAAGGATCTAGGTTTCCTTTCAATAAAGGCATGCCTAACACAGCAGTGAAGCTAAGATAATCTTGTTTCATGTGGATGTGGTAAGACAATTAAGTCCTGCAGGAAAACCATCCTAGTTAGATCTTCCACTTGCCCACATTCCTGATGGAAGGAACATGATAGTCCTGCTGATGCTTCAGAATCAGCATCTGCAAATGCTTCCTGCAGCTATTTTTTTTTGCTTACATAATGACCAGGGCTTGGCCTTGCCATTATAATTAATAAATTAGGAAGAAAAGAGCACAAAAATACATTAAGGTGCATATCTTAAAGCTTGTTGCTTTTGAAGAGTGAAGATTGGGTCAACCTTATGGAAAAATGCCTAACTTAGCATCACATATCAGGATCTACACTCAAACTGCTAAGTTAGTCACTTAAAAATACCAGTGTTATATGGATGTCAAGAAGACCTCATATAACTGCATTAATAGCTTATGCCAATATGAAGAAAATCATACCTTCTAAAACTCATAACCACATGGATTTAGAACTATGCATTATTATAGCCAAAGGGACCGTTTTGATGATCGAAACCGACGACCTTCTTAACAGAGGTGGAAGCACCTATCTCATAACCCCTTTTGGAAGAACATCACTGTTATTTGTGTTATGTGTTTGAAAGGCATACAACTTAGACTTCAATATATCAAATACATGAAGACCTATCATATCCCTAGATAAATTATTTAAACAGTTAATCAGCCTGACACTTAGTTTTTGTGTCTCATTAGGAGTGACCTGGTCCAGTTTCAGTTTCCAACAACTGGTTCCCAACATGCAGTTCCCAAAGGGTGCCTGACACTTCCCCAGGTAGACCTTTGTAAACTGTGATCAAGCAAACTTCTAACTTCAGATAGAGGTAAACTAAATATATCTTGGGTCTCTTGGAGGAATTAAGTATATTATATTGAGAGATATTCCTAAATTTTAAGTACTCCTGGAGATCTTTTCTGCCCTCTTTTCAATTTTTCAACTTATTTTGTGAAATGTGGAAAACTGGATGGACCTAAATATTCCAAAAAGGGTCTCACAAGAACCATTCACAGTACTGAAGTTGTCTCCTTACTTTTCTATGAAATACTATTGCTTGCCCATACCGCATCTGTATTTAAACTAATGGCCACAGCATTGCACTTGGAGTACCTCTAAGTGTCTATCACTGCTTCAAAATCAGTGTGAGGCAATCTACATTCCAGAATATATGATCTGCAGCTGGCAGAGTGAGTGGAAGGCAGGCAGAGGCATTGTATTATCTTGATGGTAGTAGATCCTAGTTATTTTCATGTTATTATTGGGTAGTACATGTTATTTGTTTTGTTGGGTTTTTTTAAAAAAAAGTCCTTTTCAACCCTTGGTAAGGGAAAGGTTCTCCTTCCTTAAGCTAAATTTTTGTGAGGATCATAATTCTCCCTACCATTGTTTGGAGCTCTCTGTGATATGGAGACACAGGGATTTTTTTTTTGATGCTCTGCACTCTTTGTCTGGACAAGACTGACATTCTCAGCTCTATAAGCATTTTTTTTCAGCCATTCTTACTAGGAAAGACTGGTAACTAAGCTATCATTACAATGTGACTTACATGCTGACTTTTGTCATGGCAACTCTGTTCAGTTGTGAGCAAAGTAGTAACTACATTAAATAAGAAGTCTTTTGCCCTAAAGAAAAAGGTTAATTTTTCACAGTTTACACATAGCGGTATCTAAGAGCGTTCCCCATCCAAGTCCTCTGTACACATACTGTGGGATATTGCTATGCAAAGAATTCCTGATTCAGCAAAATATTCTAACACTCTCAGATTTGAACATGCTTGATGAAGTATTTGCTGTACCAACAGAAAAAAATATTAGTTCAATGAAGCAACAGTTAGCAAAAGCAGGATAAAGGAGGATGAGTTGTGTGAAGAGACAAAGTGAAATCAAACAAAAAAACCCCATTTGCCTGCTTGAATGGGAGCAGACTTCTATGGACTGATGTAGAGATACTGGATTGGGCACCTGCTCCAGAGGAACCATGTGATGAGAGACAATACCTAACAGATCTGAGACCTCTTATGTGACAACCTCCTAAATTTACATACAGAAAATGCCTGTTAGTAGCAGCATATGGTCCCCTGAGGCTCCACTGCTCCTCACAGTTGCAGCTATTGCTGGTTGAACAGCACAGGGCAAAGAAAGGGAAAATGTTCCTTAGAAATGTTACTCCCAAGTGGCCATTGCTTTTAAAAGGTGTTTCTGTTAGTCACACTGAAAGCATCCTTGGGAAAAGCTTTTAGAAAGCATTTTTACAAAGCAAAGAATATCTGTGTAAATATGCAGTGCAATTTTAAATCTCAGCTAAGGCTGGAAACAATGCAGAAATGTACCCGATACACTTAAAATGCAAGGAAAATACATCTTTTGCTAACATTCTTCCCTAGTTTGCCTGTAAAAGGATCTTCTTCCTTGTCTGTGATATAAGCAGCTGCTACCATTTTTTCTTAAGGCTTCTCAAATCTTCAAAGTCCTGGAACATATTTTGTCATACATCCATAATGACCCACAGCTTAGACAGAAAAAAACAGAGCTGTCTCCAGCCCATTGGCCATGAAATCATTCTCTAGTGATTCCAATGTCTTATGGCATCATTAAATTGCCCAGGTCAAATAATTTGTCAGACTTGCACAGGAATAAAACTATTTTATGCTCTTGTCAAGTGTCACCCAGATCTGAGCAGCATTCCCTGTTCTTTACTTCTCCAAACCCAAATTGGAAAACAAAGCCACCATCACCTTTAGACATGGGAAATAGCTGTCGTGAATTTTACAAGGGCTAAAATTCACATGTGCTGGGTCATTAGTTCTGTCCAGTGTTTCCTTTCAATGTTCACTGCTGTTTCATTTTTCTTTATTTTCTCTTTTTTCCACTTAGTAGCAGAAAGAATGTAAATTCATAAGAGAACAACCTAAATACTAGAGCACATTTCTTCCCTAGTTAAAGCACTGAAAATCAGCATGTGCTTTATGGCATGAGAGCAATTGGATTGGAGATAGTTAACCATTGCACTAAATGGTGTCAATGCTTGTTGAGCAATAAAGCTGCTCTGCTGCCACTGCTCCTTCAGAAGCAGCCTCCAGTTCCTGGTACCAGAACCAGCTATCATCGGGAAACACTAGAGATCCCAAATGATTTCACATCAGATGTTGTCTAATACTTCATCTGGAAGCTTGCTTCCCTCTTCCCTTGTTAAGGGTCATGAAACCTTGTAGACTTGTGCACATTCTAATCTTTAAACAAGTCTCATCTAACAAAAATGCAAAATGGATAAGGTGAAATGTCTGTGTAAGCCTTCCCAAGATGAAATTGTAGCCTTGCTGCAGTCAGTCTCCCATTGATTCTACTAGACTTAGAATGGCAGCTGGGTGTATGAAGTCACAGGTTTCAAAATATTTTAAATGCTTTCTCAAAAGTCCTTTTGCCTAGAAAAAAGAGTCAATGGTAGAAGTAAAACCCAAGCCCCAGTGCAACCACACACATTTGCAGCAAATCTGTGTTACCCAGCAGCCAGGGTGGGTGCGTGGTGCTACAGAGTGAGCCGTGCATAACAGCCTCTCTGTACACCACATTCTACAGCCACCACAACTTATATGTATGGCTTTCTAAAAAAAAGGCCAAGAAGCACAAATGAGCACAAACAAACTGAGTGCACCACTCTTCAGCTGCTGTGTCATGTATTCCCACCTTCAAATAGTTCTGCCCTGTATTTAGGAAGCATCTCCCAGCTTTTGATCTCCAAGCAATTTGAAAGCACTCATGAATTCAGGACTGCAGAAATCTCTTGGTGCAGTTGAGTACAGTTACTCTGCCACTGTCTTTTCCTCTTTCTTCTCCAACTTTAGAAACAAAGGACACAAATTAATCACCAAGTTCTGCCACCTTTATTTAAGCTGAACAAATTAAGGGCTTTTTTGGTACCTTGGTATCTCTTTTCTAAGCTCATGGTGATGAAAAGAAGTCTGTGTGTCTGGCTTAAAGAAAGGAATCTTGCTTAAAGAAATGGTACTGTTGAATTCTCTGTGGTTTATCACTGTTTCCAAAGCAGGAGCCCTCTTTCTCCCAACGCCATCTCCACCTTCCTAATCAGTGCTGAAAGTAGTGCAAAGGAAAGCTAGGCTTTTGCCTGTGATGAGTTGATAACATTGACATATAAGTTGATTATGGTTTTGGTGGTTTTGAGGGATTTTGCCTTCCTCAAATCTGTAAGTCCTTATTAATATTTTCCCCACAAATGTCTAACCCACAGGTAACATTCTTCTGCTAAAAGTGTTCCCCCGGAAAAGCTACACCTTTTCACATATTCTCATGGATTATGCATTCACCTTGATCAGCTTCCCCATTCCTCCCTCAAAATGCATTACAAAACAGGGGAAAAACCGTTCCCAGGTAATTTGCTGGTGTGCATTATACTTGCTCAGTTCTGCCTAACAATTAGTGTCACTTGGCATGTTACTGTCTTTTTCCTTCTAGAAGCAAATTCAATAGCTGTTTCAACAGAACGGGGGTGGGTTTGGCAGCTATGTGACCCAGATACAAGCCTCAGTTTGAGTATATTTTCAGCATTGCTATGTTGGCTTATCTCGGGGTTGGGAATCTGAAGCTTTCTGTTAGCATCCAGCTGCAGTGGATTTAGGCAGCTGGAGTCCTGGCTGCTTGCTTAGGGCAAAATGTTAAGGGCCAAGCTGCATAGAAAATGCCCTTGGCAACTGCTCAATGGAGGGAGGAGAGGAGAGAAGGCAGTAACAGTGGGTAAAACAAATCCTGGAAATAAGTAAGAAAAGAAGGCTTTGCTGCACCTGAGATGGGGAGATGCTTGCATTACAGGGGCAGGGTTATCTGAATAAAAAGGTTTAGTTTCCAGCTTTGCTTTGGGATCTCCCTCAGCTCAGCAGAGCGTAGGGCAAGCAGCCATAGTGTAAAGCTCCTTTCTGCTCTCAGTCCTGGACCAGGGAGCTCTGCACAACCTAGAATGGATTAAAGGGGTTGTTAGCAGGGGGATTCACACCATCCTGCTTTCATCATGTCTTAGTCTGTGGAACAGCAGTGCTCTGTCAGAAGGTGATTTAGAGCAGGGCTGGGTGCCGCCCTGAATGTCTGGGCTCTTCTGTGCCCACAAAGGACTCCACAGGGACATGAGCCAGCAAGTCAAGTGCCTCTAATGGGGCAGTGTGCTCATTTTCCTGCCTCCAACTGCTGCCTCTGCCAAGGATGTGCCAGCGTGCTACACAGTCTGCCTTATCCTCTCCCTGGCTTGCTCATTATACTGAATTTTGTAGGCTGGCAGAAAGGTGGCTGTGCCAGCTTGTTGTCACCTAAGAAAGCTCCTGTGTCATGGGGAGTCTTTGACAGCTTCATTTGGGCAGCTTTGTTTGTTCTCTGTGCCATATTAGCAGCACAAATGGGTGGAAACTGGACCAGCTATCCAATCTCTAACATACGATCTGGCATAAGGCAGTTACGGTAACATTTCCCCTGCATTTAGTGACTACCGCAGGAAGCAGGGGTTGGCATGGCTCAGCACCACCTGCATGTTCCTTATTGTGCTGAGGATTGTGTCCAGCAAGCTGGGGAGGAAGCCCAGCAGGTGACAACACTGCAAACATGTTGAGAGGATGACTATGGAGCTGGAAAACATGCCAGGTATTTCCAAATCCAAATGTCTGCACTTAAACACATCAGTCACAATGACTGGACCAAGAGAGATTGTTGGCTGCTGGCTGGTGGTTCTCAAACACTGTCCCTCCTTGGGTCACTTTGGGCAATCTTTACTGTGATCACAGAAGCTCTACATGAAGAACGCACACAGCTGAAGAGCACAAAGCAAGTATTTACTATCTAATATACACGACTGATAGCTAGGAATAATGAACTGCTCTACGTGAAGCATTCATATGGTCACCACCATAAAGCACCTGTGGGGAAGGGTGGTCTCACACTGGACTCAGCTTTCCTGCTGGCCCACATGCCTGTGGTTGGTTGAGGCCACACAGGACCAATCAGCATCTTGGGCCTGTTCTTTGGCTCTCTTGTATGTTTTTGGTTTGTCCTATCTAATGTGGGTTGCTCCATCCCCCCACATATTTCTAAGTCTCTGGTGGTGGAAATGCTTGTGCAGGAGTGTGGACAGCCAGCCGTTAGTCTGGATTGTTGACCCAAAATTGTAGGGCATGGCAGACTGATGACTTTTGGTTTTGTCCACCTTCATGGACAATTACTGGCCTACAGGAGCACATGCCTTTTAGTTGCCTTGTATTTCCTGTATTTGTTTGCTGCCTTTGGGAGCAGTCTGCCACAGACAATATCCCCAGAAAGACTTCTGTGGACATTTCACCTAACTAGTCTTTGAGGGACCCAAATAATCCCAGTAACCACAGTGGACTCTGTAGATTTCCTTGCTGGCCATTCTGAGGACTGGTCCTGGTAGGAAAGACCAACCTGTATGTTTGTGTTTGTGCTCTTTTCTAATGGAGTGCTGTTAGGTGAGAGCAGTGTTTTGTGGCTAAGTCCCTGCCAGCCACTCCACTATGTAAGGCAGTACAGTTTGCTTGCATTCAAGAGTAGAAAAATGTTTTGTATTGACAACAGTATAAGCATATGTCTTTGCTGGTCTGAAAGCTCCCTTCTAGCTCAGTGACTCAAGATTCCCAAGGGTGATCACAAAATTGGGCAATGGGGTTTAACTCTGGAGTCAGGGGAGCTAGTGGTAGGGAATGGATGGTTGCAAGGTATGTGGGAGACTTTAGGATCTGAGGGCTGTGTAGGGTAGCTGCACCTCTTCTTCCTCCTTCCTCTACCTGTCTTCAATCATCAGGCAAAGAGCAGCAACTGCTCCAAGACAAATGAGAGGCATGTGAATGGGATGCATATGTGAGAATGAGGACTTGCAATAAAGTGCATCCTATCCAGCATGGACCTTAAACAGGAAAACCCTACCTGAGGTATGGCTTAATTTAGATGTGTGTTGCCTCTGAATGGTGTATTGCCAGGTACACTTTTACAGGAAAGTGATGGAGTGTTGACTGGTCAGTAGCTAACAGAGCTGGCTCCAACATTTTAAACTTTCATCGCCCTGATTACTGCAGTGCACAGGGGGTGAGGAATTAGCTCAGTTACCTGGTCAGGAAACATGCATATCATGCAAGCCATAAAGAATTATTTGTACTTGTTCATATCCCCTAACTGATCCCCTAACTCCTATCTGCAGTTTCAAAAATCCTTAGGCAGAAATTTACTGTGCTTACCTTCTTACTTTTTCTTGTTTAAGCAAATGGGGAGACACAAGCCATAAAGTGTCCAGTTCCACTGCACCTATTTTACATGTTGAAGAATTGCTTAATCCCAGAAAATGAGGATATTTTAATGAGAACATGGTCCAATCATTTCAAAGAAAATATCAGTTATGTATATGGTTGATACAGGTAAAACTTATGCATATATATGCATACTGGGCATTTTTTTCCAGCTGCATATTCTCATTAGATTTCCCCAGCCCTGTGACAGCAGCTTCCATGCTCTCCCTTTTCTCCATCTGTGTCAAGCACATGAGTAGATTTATTCACTTAAAGTGAAGAATGCTTAAGATGCTTAAACTGAAGCTTATCCTACAGGATTTTGCTGGACAAAGGCCAAAGATGTGCAGCATTGCTCCTGTCTTATCACATACATGAGACATCCACTAATAAACAAATAAAACAAGTTCTGGCATGTGCTAATGGCATTTTTTTCCCCCCAATTTGCTAGCTTGCATGTTTTCCAGTGCAGATGTTTTTGAATGTAAACAAGGAGAAAACAGCACTAAAGTGGTCAACATTTTGGTTTTCATTTCCTTCTAAAATTACAATTTTAAGAATGATTTCCCCTTAAATCTTGCATCTGTGTGTGCCTTGGCACCTAAAATGGCACCATGTGTGGAGCCCTGAAAGGAGCAGAAGTGCTGACACATACAGCTTCACTCCAGCTATGGGAAAGTGCCATTGTAATTAACTCCAGGGATTCTCTTCATTGCTGGTAAAATTATGATGTATTTTCCCCCTGTAACCTGAAAAATAGCTCCAGGGTTGAACTCTTGTCCCAACCCTTACTTTTCATTTCACGTGCATGAAAAAATAAATACTTTTTTTTTTTTAACTTTGAACCTCTGCCAAAACTTGTATAAGCAGCAGTTCATGAAATAATATGTTTCTCCTAATTTATGCAAAGAATGAGAAAGCGTTTGCATTAACGCTACAGATGGCTGTGCCCTGTCTGTGGCAGCCACATAAACACATTAGTGGGGATCTGAAACTTCTGTGCTCTTATAAGACAGCTATAGCACCTAACAGCTCTATTGGTCTAAAAACAATGGCTCTGTCACTCTGAGAAAACCTGATGGACAAACTATTTCTTTTACATTACTGTTATGTTTTCCAAAGTGCTTTAGAAGTCAGATGCACAAGCCTTGGTTAATGCTGAAAATCTATACAAATTGTATGTTGAATAACCCTGTTTTCTGAGCATGCCTCCCAGGCTGCTCATGTCAAGCACATCCTGCACTACAGAAGATCACTAATATGAACTCCTGACGCTTGTTAAAAATGATCAGCTATGAAGCTAGACAAGAGGCTGTGCCCATGTTCACGAGGAAGGATGGCTGCGCACAGGGACCTTATCCCTGAGGTCAATAAAGCCTTCGGCTATCAAGAGCTGCTCATGGCCATCGGTCACGCCTCTGAGAGTGTGCAGGGCTTCCTCAAAAGCTGTCCTGATGAAAAGCACATTGGACCATTCAAGTCTAGAAAATGTGAAAGCCATAACACAACAGATGTCCAAAACACAGGGGGCTGAGCAGGTTAGCCAGCTCCTTCGTGAAATGGCTCTTCATGCTATTTATTCCTCTTCAGCACCGTCTCTAAAAGCTTTTTTCTTGTGCTTAAACAGATACGTAATAAAGATCAACTGAAAATGACCACTGCAGTCCCAAAGGGCTGAAAAGGCTCCATTAATGTACAGTATTTGAACATACCTCTTCCCCATCTCTAAAACATTTGTGGTTGCATTGAGTGTCACAGCATCTTGGGTGTGTGCACGTGCCTCTACCAGCCTCAGCGTCTGAGCACTGTCTCTCACAAGCACATACCAGCTGCTTGCTTGAGCCTATTTCATTGGATGACAAAGCCCAAGGTTGCATAAAACATCTGCAGTGTCTCTGAGTAAGTTGCTGATAACCTGTATTTCAGCCCAATCCGCCTGCTGTTTAGAGGATGTCTGCTGCGTACGCTGTAAACAAGGAGCCTACTTATGCACAGAGAACATGGGGTCTGATGAATGGCGAAGAAATATAATTTATAGGGAAGTAACCTGATAAACAGCACTGGAATCTTTTCTCCCATAAATAATGTGCCTTTCAACCTGACATTGAACATCCAAGTCTTGTGCTGAAGCATGTTACAGTGAAATTCCTTGCTGTGTTACCTTGATGGACTTCACACGGCGGAGGCAATCCAGGCTGTGTAATGGCTTTGGATGGAAATACAGAACTGAAATACTGAAGAGCACCCCTTTGTTGAAAATTCCTGTTCAGGAAAAGGCCAAAAAAGCTTGGGCTAAAGTAGAGGTCCTGTAGGACTTTCTGCTTTGGCCTTACTGTTTGTCAGAGCTCATGGCAACAGCCTGGGTGCATGAACTGCCCAGGTCTCACTCCCTCCCAAGCCTTTTCCTCCGCTGTTTATTAATCTGCTTTTGTAAGGCTCCTCCCACTTATAAGCTCCAGCCCTGGCTTCTCATTAATTGCCACTTAAGAACAGGACTGCTGGTTTGGACAATTGATAGCCTAATAGCTGAAGGAGCCTTTCACCTCTGGGTTGGAAATTCAGACCCAATGCACAGCAGTAGTCCAGGGAAGTCATTAGCACCAGATGGGTCATCGGCAGCCAGCTGAAATGGGATGGGTACCCTCATTCCTCTCCTTTCTGCACAAGACACTGTGTCCCCAGCTACCACATCCTGTGTGCTCCCATGGCCACAGGGGAGCAGACTGATCCAGGCGATGAAAGGGCTCCTCAGCCCTCCTAGGTTCCATGACACACTGTTGTCCAAAGCTGGGGGTGACACCAGCTTGTTACTGTCCTGCACTTGAGACAAACTTCAAGAGTCCTGCAAGCATCTGCAGGCTAGACAGACTGACATGGGCTTGTGCACAGTACAGACTGTACTCGAGGTGGACAGAGGGGGTCAAGGTTTCAGCTGCCCACGCAGCCACATTGGACAAGTTAAAAAATATTGCCTGGCACACTCCTATTCAGACCGAAGCCTTGTTTCTTATGCAGTTTAAATTACATTCTAGCTTGGCGTTACTTTTCTCTGTGACCCAAATTAATGTCTGTGTTTTAATTATCTGTGTCAGACTGAGGGCAGAGAGAATTCAGTGCTGGTGGAAGCTGTTGGATTCACAGCAGTGGAAATGGAGACCCCCCCGCCTCACACAACAGCTGCTTGAAGGACCACTGCAGAGCCTCGCACCTCTCATCTGCCCCTAGTCGGGGTCAGGGACCCCGCTCGTGCCACCCCCACGAGCCAGTTCACGTATGCACTCTCTACCTGTGGACGCTGCCAATGACGTGTTGCAATTTTATTCTCGCACCTGCAATGCTGGACATGTGGGGATGCAATGAAAAATTCAATCATCATCTCAAAGTCCAATTCATCTTTAAAATGCATTCCCATTCTGCCTTTGCACTCCGCACAGCTAACTGCAGATAGCTGTGGAAAACCTGCACCTGTATTTTACAGGGAACTGCTCCCCTCAATATTCAGGTCTGCTCACTGAAGAGATACAAAAAAAGCCCAGAAAGGTCCTGGTAAGCCACATGTTTTCAGTGTGTGGGCAGCTCTGTGCAGATGGGAGTCAAACTGGTAAATTCCCAAGTGACCTCTGTACCCCTCTGCCTTAGTAGCCTGCAGCAGAAAAAATGCAGGTCCTTGCCTCAATTCACAGAGCAGTTTTTTAGAGTAAATTTGTCATTGCCAGTGTCCTAAGCTGATACTGTGGACAGTGATGAGGATGGAGAGGTTAAGATGAGGACATCCGTTTCATTCTATTTCAGTTACAAGGACAATAGCTACCGGTCAAAGGGGAGGGCAGACAGTTCAGCATGGTGGCATCTCTAAATGCTGCAGCTAAATCTGACTGGGCTTATGAGTCAGATGTCTTTCTAGCATGGCATCAGGCAAATATCTGAACTGCAGCCTACAGAGTCCATCCTTTGTATTTTAAGAGCTGTGTGAACAGAACTAGAATACTGCAGCTATTTTCCATTATGATTTATCTCTCCACACACTTAGAGTCTGCCTTGATCATGCAACAGAATCCCAGGCTTGGAAAAATCCTCTTCTCATGATCAGTGACTTCTGGTGAGAAATCCCAAAGCAAGAAAAAAAGCATGAAAAGAGAACAGAAGTTGGTGATGCAGGCAGAGAAAAAAAAGAGAAGGTGGGTAGAGAAATCAATGCAGGAGAAGATACACCCAAATTCTTCATTGGAAAGGAAAGAAGAAATCAAGAAGTGCAATCGCAGATGGAAGGAGATGTGGAAAGAAAACAATATTGGCTATTTGAGACATCTGAAAATATACAGGGTGTCCTACAGCCCTATAAATGAGGTTGGGAACAAATGACAATGTGACTTCAAAAAAGCTCGTTGTGCTCTTTAATCAGCTAGATCTGACATGGCCCAGCCTCAATGGAAGGGTGCCTCTAGCCCCAAAGAGAAAGGAGTTCCAGCTTAGACCCAAAAGTCTCTTTGGTGAAAACTCCTTCCCAGGGCAGTGGCTCCACTCCTGCAGTGTCAAATGTCCCCTGGCTCCACCAGAAATTCAACCAGCCTGCAAGAAAGGAGGTCTTCTCAACTGGCAGTCTGCCTGACTCCAGAGCTTTTCTTCCGATTCTGTTACAGAAACAAGCTTTTCCTCAGGCCAGGCTAAAATCCTACAGGTCAGTCTCTTCCTAACCTCTGAATTTTATGAAGTCACTTAAAAAGGGCAGAGTCTCTAATGCTGTTTCCTGAGGCAGGACATTTCATTCTGCAGTACAATAGTCTTTTGAAGAAGATGCAGTCTGCCAAAAAATGACCCATTCTGCTTTAAAGGCAGGAAATAAAGCTTCAGATGTTAAATCATGGTACTTTCATTCACTGAAAGCAGACAGCACATTTCAAAAGATTCACAATAAAGTCCAGCAAATAACTTTTTCTCAGAATTTGCCCATAATTGACTGAATTCCAGCAAAGAAAAGAGATAATGAGAGGCTGCTCGTCTCTTGGACCAGGCCAGCAGCAGTGCTGTAGGCTGTATCTAGCATGCATCTGTCTAGATGTCCCTCCAGGGCTGGATTTTAAGTCTTAAACTCTTGCAGCTCTGCCACCACTGTAGCATGCCCATGGGGCCTTGTTCCAAATTTTTGCAGCATGTCATTTGCCCCCAAGAGAGTATTTCTTGTTTATGTCAGAGAAAAACTTACTTTTTTCCCCTTCCCAATCAATACACTAACATAAACATCCTCAGTGCAGAAATTCTGACATCAACAATACTGTACATCTTTACCTCTCCAGGGTATTGCTCTTGTCTTTGCAATAAAATAGGTCTGCTGTGGTGGGAAAATTCTCAGCCTTAACTTACATACAGCAGCCTCTTTTTTCTTCAGAAGCAATAGAGAAATACACTAGCAACTCTTCCCATCCTCTGTATTTATTTTATTATGCACACAAATGTGAATCACTAATCAGCACCTATCTTAAATCACTGTAAACTGCCTGACTAGTTTGCTTTGTCTTTTCACTAGGCAGCCAGCCCAGCTGGTTCCCATAGGTACTAGCAAAATAAAACCCTGAGAGAGATATCTAACATTTGATTCTTGCAAGCAAAAGCTTCTAGTACTACAGCCCGAAAAAGCATCAGTCAGCACCTGGCAACATTCCTTTCTCCTGCTGCATCAGCCCAACCCCTCCCTGATCTGCATTCCCGCCAGTGGGTAGGAGCCTCACTGAAATATTGACCGAAATAAAAACCATTCCCATCAATACGTACTGTTACCATGAGCTATAATTTTGTTCATTCATTATTAGCACAGTGACAGCCTAAGCCCAGCGTGAGTAAAAGGCTGTGGTGGCAGTCTTCAAGGCTGGTCTGTCTCTTTCCACAGGGTTTCTGTACTCATGCAGCATGTAAAGAGAGGGCCACATCAGCTGGAAGAGCTCCACTGACAGTGGTGGCACTGCATTGATTTTGACTCACTCAGCTCCTTGTTCCTAATGTTTGAAGGGATGTTTTTGACATCTGTACTGCATATCTGGGGCTTTGCTTCTCTCTTTAGGGCGTACTTAGAGACAAGATTTGCACCTAATTCAAAAATGGTGCACAAGCCTCTGAAATGCATTCACCTGGCTTCTCTTGGAGGGTGAAGGATTGCTCTTAGGGCAGGAACTAAAACATGACTGGTATCACGCAGCCCATCCCCATTGCACATGTTTTGTATGTAACAGAGAACAAATCTGGCCTGGGGTGGTACTTTCTGGTAGAATAAGGTGTTTTAGGTGTTAGTTGTTCATCTCTGGGACCAAACAGCCTTTGAGAGAAAAGACTGACCGTGGACCAAATTACATCCCATCTGCTTCTGCTCCACTCGGTTTGCCTCCTGAGCCATCCTGAATGCAGTGTCCAAAAAATGACTGACACTGAGCCTGGATGGGAAACAGAAAATGGGATCCAGAATAGCCTGCTGCCACAGCTGACATCCAGGGAGCGCTGCGCCACACTCTGCAGGCTGTGTCAGCTCCAGATGAGTAGCTATGCCTTAGTGAAACAGCAACCTTTCACCTGCGTCTCTTGATGAAAGAGATTAAAATCAATAAATGCAAGAAAGAGTAGCAGCCCCTCAGACTCCTGGCTGGAGCCTGACAAGTCACTAAGTGCCAATTTGGGTCTCCTTTTGGCCTTTGCCAGGTGGGAGGTACTGAGCATGTTAAGATGCCAAAGAAAGGCTTGTCATGCTGAATGTTGTACATGATGGGAGAGAGGTGGAGGTTTGACTGCACCTGGATCCAGGAGAGTAGGTTGCAGTGAAGAGGAGAGTCACTTGAGGACTGCTGTGGGTTTTATTTATCTGGCCAAGATCATGAGGTAGCCACAGACTGAGTCACTCTGTGCATGGCAGAGCATATAAAAAGTTGGAGGTTATCACTAATGGGAATCTTTGGTATAAAAACGTTGGAGGAAAGAAAGGGGGGCAGAGCTACATGTCTTTGCACAGTGAACACAGACTAACAAAACCAAGTGACCCAGAGTGGCCCGGCAGGCTGCTGCCTTCAGGTCAAGCCCCACAGGACCAGGAAACCAGAACAATGCAGCTCAGGTGGTGTGAATAAGGATGCCGATGTCTGCTGGGAGAGACTTGTGGTGCTGTCGGGGGTGGTCTCCCAGCAGATTTAGCTCACGGCAGAGTACTCGTTGCAGGCTGCCGTACTATGTTTCCCTCCAGCCTGGGTATAATTTCCATCTTCAACCATTCTAAAGCCAGGAACAAGTGAGAAGCCTAAACCATCTGGCTTCTGTCCTACTTTCTTATACTTCTGTTTCAACAATGTTAATATTCTGAATGTTCTGGATGTTTTCCGGAGCCTTTGTTTGGCCAGAATGTGCCATTAGTAACTTTTGCTGCTATCTTAATGAAATGGGTTTTTGCAATTCATTTTAAAGTCTGAAGGACACATGCAAGAAGAAAGAAGTAAAAATTGAAGAATAAAAGGGCAGTCATGTCCTTATGAATAGGAGTTTTGATGTTTTACAAGTACTGTTATAGACATGTAAAATGCAATTTATTTCATTGAATACAAATAACCGTGCTTTTGAGTACAAAACAAATGAAATTAAAGCAAGGCTGTGGGTGCCGCAGATAGAGCACTGGACTTGGGTTGGGAGACTTTTCTTTCTTCCACAGGGCTGCCACTGATCTGCTGCATGAGCTCAGGCATGGCCCTTACAGCCCAGAGCTGCAATGCTGTGCTGAGCCCTGCAGTGCCAAAATGACATAGTGCTCTCGCAGATGAGCCCTGATGGTTTTAGCAGAGGCAGATCCTCACTCTCAGCATCTGTCCTCCACCTCTGCCAGTGGCTGATGGAGATTGCTCTGCTGATGAAGCCCCAAACAGAAGTAACTGAGATGTGGATGCATATCCCAACCTACCACCCAGCTTTGGGACCAGCACAGTCAGCAGCCAGGGGAAGCAAGTGGCAGAAGCTGGCAATATCTCCCATGGCTGCAACTTAATTTGCAAGAGCTTGTCTATGAAAACCATGAGCAGGGACATCAAAAGTGATACACAGAGCTAAGACTCCCTCACCAGCTTGCAGGATGCAGGACCCTGAGGATCAGGGTTTGAAAGGCATTTAAGATCCTAACAAAGGAACTTAGTTGCTTCCGAAGTATCTTTCTCAGCTTGAAGTATTACAAGGCCTAAGCACCTTTCAAAAGATGACATCCATTTGTTCATCTTTGCTGCTTGTGCTCTCAGAGCAAGTGCTGCAATGCCACAAGCACAGCTCACCCTGATGGTACCCTGATCCCATTTGTGCACTGCTGTAATAGCAAGTTGTATAGCATTATCATGAGAGTCCAGGTTTACTTCTCCCCATCGCTTCTCCCAGCCCCCAAATCTTATCAAGAACATTTAAAAAAGAGTATGCAGGGTTTTTGGTGTAGGACCCTGGGAAAACACTAAGTCTTTTCAAGCCATATCATAGACAAATACTCTCCTTCTCACAGTCATTAAGCCATTTGGGAAAACACTCTACCACTCACCTTCTTCTGGAATGCAGATGTCTGATCATCTATTCAATTTACAAGCCTGTTTACTGTAATCTTATAAAAGATTTTTCAACAAGCAAAGGAGCAAAATCGTTAGATGTTTCAATAATCACTTCACTAGAGAAAAAACAAAAGTGCCACAAAGGCTTTCTCTATGATTGAAGAGGAAAGATGAAGACAAAAAAAAAAAAAAAGGCTGGTAGTTCTTGAAGAGTTGAGGCAATCTCCAGGAGTCTAATTAGCAGAAAAATATGCCCTTTCATTGACTTCTCAGTCAGAAGAAATGCAAAAAGAAGATCTGTCTATTCAAGATCACAAATGGGACAGAAGTAATATTATGCGTGTATTCCTTGGAGCATTCTGGATTATGCACTGTTCTTCAAGACTTTACCAAATCTGCATATTTTTGGCCTTTAGCAAGATAAATCATGAGATGGTGAAAATTGTACATTCTATCCTGAAGTAAGATATCTATTATGTCTCTTAAGAGAGACTTAATTTTACAACTAAAATGAAGACTGCGGGTTCAATCAGCACAGACAGATTTTGCAGCTGGAACCAACGCTGAAAGAATATTTACATTTTTCATCGGATTGTGGAAAATACCTAGAAAGGCTTCTCTTTGATAACAGCGTCACGTTTCAGCACAAACCATGACACAGCATTAAAAATTCCTTCTTACTAGTTTTTTTTTGCCACACAGCACACAATGAGTACTTTATACCCCCAACAACTGTGCAGAATTAACATGATGTAAAGCTTTATTTGTTCAAGGAACAGGCACAGGGCTGAGGGCCCAGAATTGGCAAATTTGACTTCCGTGGTTAATTGTATTATCACTTTGTGTTACCACAGCAATTTGAAAGCACTGGCTAATTGGCTCCTACAATGCCAATGTTAGATAGGTAAATACAGCCTTCCCCGTGACCTGCTTTTGCTACCCAGACTGCACATGTGTGTGTAGCTGTTCTAACCTCGTCCAAGTTTTGAATGTCCCTGAAAAGAGCAGCTCCTCACTCTGTCCCTGCTTGCTCTTTCCTGGCTGCTCTCTTGGGTGGATGCAAGGGTCGGTGCAGCTGCATGGTGGGAGCTGAGCCAGAGGAAATATCGCTTTCCCCATCTGCGTGCTCCCCAGTGCACCCTGCAGCTTCTGAGAGATGGGGCCGGCAGACCAGACACAAGGGTCCCCTCATGCACTCCTTGCAGCACCTCTGTTTCTGCAGTGCCAGCCGGCAGAGATGGGGAAGGTGCTGGACAGCAAATGCTTTAAGGACGATCCCTCCTTGCCGCATTGGGGTGCAGCCAGGGCACCCAGGGACCCAGCAAACCACCGAGTCTGTGTGGACCAGCAGCTTGCACACGCTGTGAGTGAGAAAGATGTGTTTTTAAGGTCAGTGGAGACCTCAGGCTCTGGATGCAGCTCAGGAGCAGGCTCGGTGTGGGCACACATGCATTTGTGTGCTTGCTGTTCTTCCTGGTATCCTGCGGCACGTGCACTTTCACTCTCTCCCAGCAGCGGGCAATATCGACTTCAGCAGACTTGGAAATGAAACGGAAATTACTCGTGGATAAATTATTCAAATATTTGTTTCTATTTAAAGGGACTTTATGGACTTCTCAGTTAAATAAAATATGAAAGTGGCATCATAAAGCATGTAAGCATCCTTTTTTTCCTGAGTAAAGGCAGCATGATGAGGATCTTTTGAGGAATATCAGCAGCCTCCTGCTAGTTGTTGATTTGGGGCTTAGTCTGCTGTAAAATGTTTCAAAGATTGATAAAGGTGTCAGTGTGCACCAGGATGACAGTGATGGGGCACTTCAAACAACACGGGTTCACTTGCTTCCTAGTGTGGTCCAGCCTACCCCAGGGAGCCTCTCCCAGCCCCTGCCCAGCCACAGTTCAAGGCTGCAAGCTGGGAGACATCCCATGCTCAAACGCTACCTGGAACTGTGTTTTGGAGAGAAAAGAAATTAAATGCATGGGCTTGAGCTGTGCTGTTTTCTCAGACCCAGGGAAGTGGGTTCAGCTTATTTTATTTCCTGTTATAGAAATAGCCATCACCTCTTGACCCATCAACTCCTCACATGTAAAAGGGGATTAAGAGTGTTTCTTCTTTCCGTGTTCAGCTGCGAGCAAGAAGGCCACCTCATCTGGTCTCTTAGCACGTGAAGATCCAGCATCTTGTACACCACCCAATTTCTCCTACATCTGGTAGACATTTCTGCAATTTTATCAGCAATATATTTAATCTCATGGGGTCCACTTTTCACAAATGTGGCTGGCTTGGCTCCGGTTCATGCTTTGTACAAAAGCATTAGCTAAACTGCTGGTGGTTTTCTTTCACATTCTATTTATTTTTTCTCTCTCACTAACTCTCTAAGCAGAAAGTGTTGGGTTTGGTTCTTTTTTTTTTTTTTTTTTTTTTTTTTTTGTGGAGGAATTTATATCAACACCCCAACCTCCCATAAATATTGTTGTTATCTGTGATTAAGAGCATATGTCTCAGTCTGGTACATCCAGTGCTATTGCAGAGTTATTTCTTAATTGTTCTTTTGCAGTAGAGCAGAGAATAGGTTTTTAAAATGAGCTTTGTTTCATAGGTCATGGGGTGAACTTGGTTAGCAAACCTGAGTAAAAAAAATTAGTTGGTTTTTTGTTATGATTTTGAATGAGACAGATTTATTTATCTCTTATTGGACAAGTTTTTATCTCCTGGAATGTGTAGCTACTTCTTGGATCAATGGTGTGTATCAGCTCTTTTGCATAACTAAATCTGGACCCTTGCTCCTTAGACACATTAAGAATTACAGATATTCTTATGTGGCATTATGCTGCAGCTTTATGTTCCTCAACATTTTCCCATTTAAACATTTTAAAAGCTGCAGGTTCGATCTCAGTATTACTGCTAAAAATCAGAACTGACAAATTTCTAATAAAAGTGCAATAGATGTTAAATCTCTCCCTTGCAGATCAAACTACAAAATCTCGGAGTCTCTGGCACCAGGAATTCATATGGGAGAGGGATTTGCAAAGGTCTGAGAGCCATCACCTGCCATAGCTGAGAAGGTCAGGGAGAAGGAAGACGGCATCTCCTGGGGCCAGAGACCTGTCCCTGCCTACAACCGTGGCAACTTCTGTCCAATTTTGCATTCAGGGCCACCCTCTTAGAGCCTTTTGAAAGACACACAAAATCCAGACACCAAATTGCTGGCTATACCCTAATTAGCATGCCTTTATCCATCAAATTCCTTCCTCTGTAATTGGCTGTGCTCCTCCTGGCTAATTAATTTGCCCTACAACCAGTTTTATCCATTGCTACAGACAGTTTTGTGGCATCACACCCACTGGCTTTGTGCAGAAGGGGCAAGGAACCAACCCTAGATTTGAAATTGCAGTGTTTGCTCCCCCTTTTGGATGTTTCTCCTCTGCTCTTGGCACAAAACTGAATTTTAATCCAGAGCATCTCAGTCTGGAGGCCTAAATCCCTGTATATAGTTGATGAAGATGAGCATTTTTAGCTAGAAGTTGAGCCAGGGTCCCAACAATTGCCCAAAGCTGTGCGTCTCCCATAAGACTGCTGCATATCTTAGCTCTCTCAATAGAGACAACAGCCAGGAGCAGAGCTGTCTGTATTCCTGAATAACTAAAGGCTCTAAGATCATGGTAGCAAGTCTCATGTTTTCTGCAGCAAGAGGGTTAAAGGATGTAAGGGAAAGTGCTTCCCAGGGGCCAGAGGGACTTGGCTGAGCGTAAGCCTGGAAGGAAGAATGCGGTGGGCAGAGAGAGAGATGGGACTATAAATCCTCCTTTTTGTTTTCTCTGCTTTAATGAGTGTCTTTGTATTTTGTCTATTTCAGAAGCCAAGCATTTAGTTTATATTCAGTAAAACCTGGCTTTCCTGAGCTGAAAAGCCTTATCTCATTCTGAGTCCCCACTTAAGAGAAAGTCTGGGCATGTTCACTGTGAGACCCTGGCTAGTCTGGGGTCCTGTCATGCACACAGACCGCAGCCGCCCCAGCATCCACTTTGCAGAGGGAAAGGCCTTGATTTTTCAGCTCCTGTGCCTGCAGCAGGCTGAGCCAAGCTTCCCTGCATAGGGGTGAATCTCCCTGCACGCAGGAGACCACAGCCATAATGGGGTTTTTGCTTGAGGGAGGACTGTGGGAGCAAACCTTGACTGGACAACGAGCGTGCAAAGCCAACAGTAGGCTTGGTGGTCCTGGGGTATGAACGCTTCAGCTGAAAGGTTCTGGAGCCAGGTAGACAAGCTGGCCGTTCGCATGCCCCTTAACAGGGGAAAATATGGGGACGTCTAGGAAATTGGCAGCTGCCAGTGAGAAGTGTGTGAGGTGGGGAGAAAGATGAGCAGGAGCTTCATGCTTTGCGGTCAAGCTGCACGATGGAGCCACCTTCCATCTCCTCACAGGTAGCTGAAATAAAATTGGAGAAATCTACTCTTTCAGAAGACTCAGAGAGTCAGGAGGAGTACCCTGGCTGCTGCCATGGCTGCACAGTTTCACATCCCTGAAGGCAGCAGCAAAGCTGCTTGCTCTCTTCGTGTGGCAAGGGAAAGATATGATGGAGGGAACATGGCCATCTCCTTGGTGATATATCCCTCATGCACGACTTAGGGGTTAGAATATATGTCCAGGTGCCAAGGAAAAAGAATAATGTAATTAGTCCTGCCTTAGCTGCAAGCTCAGTGAATCTCCCTGTTGTTCTCGCAAAGCGCGTCTAATTAAGCAAGGCAGGGACTAGGGAAGGAAGGAAGTAGCATCAAATATACACATCAAAAACATGTGTATAATATTGAGGAGCTTATTGCGTGGCTGTTGAGAGCCTTGCAGGCTCATTAAGCTCTTACCCCTCTGCTTCTTCCCTAAGTCCTTTTGAATCCCCCTCCTAGTGGTGGCAATCATCCCAGGCTCTCTAAGGAAACTGTGAGCTCCACTTCATTACAGCCTGGTGCTGGTTTAGCCCACTCTGCCCTAGCCACACCCCATGGAAAGAGGTTGTGTGAAATCAGAGAGAGAAAAGCAAGCCAAGGTGCTGCAAATGAATTTGGCGTTGCCTGGCAGCTCCACTTTGATGAGCCTGTGTTTCCTTTTCTCTTCTCTTCCAAGGCTTTCTGTAGCCTGCCAGCCATGTCACACAGTAGCACTGTTTTACTGTTAACCAGGACCGTGCACCCTGTAAACAAAGGGCTTTGCATCAGGACCTTCAAAAAAACAGGAATCCCCAAAACTCTTAGATTAAGGCTTGCAGCATTTGGCCCTGAGAAGAAAACAACTGCACCCAAAACGCTGTCCATAGGCTGTTGTTGCTGTAACAGGTAATATATGTCTGTGTCTTAATTTTTTTTTTCAAACACTCAAAACTCAGCAGTGGGAGCTTATTTTTCATAGTTCTTGCCCAAGTAGGGTGTCAAGCTTATTTTATTACATTTCTGAGGACCAGAATGTGTAAATAAAAGAAGGGAAAAACTGACAATGTTGAGGCCATTTGGCCTTTTGGGTTTTAAATAACTATTAGAGTGGTATCTGAAATTTTCTGCTGAGTACATCCAGCATTATTTTCAGCAGGGTCCCCTAAGAGTTCTTGCTCCATCCAGTTTTGTCAGGCAGGGAGGCATGAGAAAAATCTCTGCTCTGCCATTGCAGGAAACCTGGATGAGATACAAGAGAGAAAAGAAGGGAAATTCACAGTGACTGCTCTGGATATTTTCCCCCCTTGTTTCTCATCAGCAAATTATAGAATTTTGACCAGCTCATTTAATGCATTAAAAAGGTCTTTTTAAACTTTAAAGTATCCAAGATGCTGTAATAATACTAAAAAACCTTACACAATAGTAGACAGAAAAATGGGTAAGAGCTTTCAATATGGAATCATACAAAGCCAATGGGCTGTGCACAAAAAGGCATTTCAGCATGAAGGCACTCTGTCCATCTCTGGGGCAATCAGCCCTCCAGCTATTTGTTCTGATGACAGCTCCAATGAAACCAGGGCTTTTTGGGGGTCTGTGATTTTTGCTGTTGACTCCAGCAGAGCTGTGGTTGGGCTGCTGAAGGTTTGAGGCTAATGGGGATGAGGGGTGCGTAGTGAAAGTGGGAAGGTATCAGTTGGCTGGGCGGAGTAAAGCAGCCAGAAAGAAGAGGTCAAAGCATCTCTCTGCCAACACTGAACAATTTGGGATGGCAGAAGCAGAGGACTGTCTGGGTGGTGCTGGGTGTAGGGCTGACTGTTGCCAAGGGGAGCCCAGCTGAAGGTCAGCAATATCTAAGAGAGCAGCAGAGAGCAGTTCCTGGCCGTGGCATAGCATCTGTCCTGCAGAAGCGAGGAACAGGCTTCATTTCCTGCCCTACTACTTAACAGAGTTCAGCCCATTTTGGGGAAGTCCATCCCAAACATGATGGTATCCCATCGTCCTGCTAACACTGAGCATCAGCAGTGAACTTAAATTTGCATGCTGATTCCTCTGGTATGGCTGTTCTCACTCACTTCATCCTGCAATGACCTCTGCATCTTTAATGAGACTACACACAAGCACAAATGCTTTCCTCAAAGCATGGCTTTTTTGAGTGCCATGGCTTTTTTAGCAGTGTGAGATATGTGTGGAGCTTTGAAAAAGCCAGAAGATCCCCTTGCAGAGTCAGGCTTGGATCAGCTTCACTCATCTCACATTGTCCTTTATGTCAAATAACCATTTTGTTCTCTTCTGAGCTCTGCAAACTCATTGCGAATGCACACATGGACTTGCTGAGCTATTGCAGGAAAAGAAGGACTTTGGGTTGAGTGACAAAAACAGTGAGTTCACAGGAGGCTTCGGTCATCAGATTAATGTAGTCAGGCAAAAGCTGGACTTGGAAAGGCTTATGGGAAGGATGCATTGATAAAAATGGGGAAGGAGGCAGTGGGAGTGCAAGAGGGGAGGAAAGAATTGATTTAAGATGAAGCCAAGGCAGCTGATCTGAAAGAGATAATTATTCTTCTATAACTGGCCAGGGAATGGGGAAGCCATTATGTGGATGAATGGAGACAGCAGAAGCAATTTGTCAGCCTGACTTGTTTGAGTGAGTAACTTCAATTCCTCCTTGTCTTCTTCTAAGTGATTTTTCTTTCATTGTCACATAGGAATGTGTTTTACGTTTCAAACTCTCCTGATGCTTGCCTGAGTGAGGGAAGACAAAACCGAGGACTTTTGCATGAATATCAGTCATGGTTTTTTTCAACAGTGCCCACTGGCAGTACTGAAACTACATGCACGCTTGTCAGCTGTTCCCAGTTTTGGGGGATTTCAGACTTGGCTGGAAAACATTCCTTTCCAAAGAAAATTGACACAGTCCAGGAGCAGAATATTTCATCTCTCTTTTTATATGGGTTTTATTTATTCATATTTTTGGATTGAAGTGAACAAAAGTTGTTTCTGAAGCTTTCACTTTACAAACCCAAAGCCGCACTATACATGCCTGTTTATTACCCTTATGCACTCCAAAATGACTGTGCTTTTCTTCCTGAGGCTCATTTGTGGGGACAGCTCATCCATATTCTACAGTGATAAATTATTCCACTTTCTTTTAAGAAGTGAGAGACACCTCCAGGATTGAGAATGAAAGCCAGACACAGGATGGAGGTGAAGCACAGGAAACAGTCCCCCAGCTCTTGCACCTGAATGCTCCTGTCCCCCTGCACAACCCCTGATGGCAACCAAATCCAAAGGTGTCCCGTTTTAAAATTTTAATTTGGCTGAGAGTCATGAGAATGGCCCATGAGGATCCAAAATCAGTTTTTTCCTTAGACCCCCAGGGCTGGTGGACATTTGCTGGGCAGGCCTGGCACACATGGACAGCCCAGGCTCCAGATGTTGGCTGCTCCCTTCCTGATGTAGCCTTGTGGTTAGTTCACTCTCTAAGTGAGGGACCTCCACTTAATTCTTCCTTCTGCCCAAGCAGGTACAGACCAACATTCCTGACTTACAGAAGAGTGTTTCAGCTGCCAGCTGGCTGGCTCACCCTGAGACAAGTTCCCTCTCTTGGGTCTGGGTTTTTGAAGGATAGGTCTGTCCCCATGGCTAGGGGTCCTGCCTGGAAGGTGCAAAAGAGGGGGTTGAATTGCCTCAGGCAAAGAGCTGAATTGCTACTGGTTGTCCTGCTTTGGAGGTGCATCCTTTGAGGCTATTATATAAAAGTCTAGACAGCGATACAAGGGGGAAGCATCTTTCTCAGTTGCATTTTAGAAGAAAAGAGGGAACTCTGCTCTGCACTTTGAATGGAAGAATACCTCAGGGGGACTTTCGGGCCTCTGGAGCTCAAGTGACCTGCCAAGTAGCCCTGAGAAAGGGCTGTGAAGGAGATTTAGGATTTGTCCTTTTCCTCATTGTTTCCTTATTGCCTGGTTCAAGGTAGATCCCTGCTCAGCATCTTGGGCGCTTTGGACCTTTCTCTGAGAGGTTTCACCATCCCCAGGTACTGCACAGGGCCCTGTGGTCCGCTCCACTGTGGACACCAAGCATGTAAAAAGCTAGCCACTGTGGTGCCTGATTTTTCACTGATTCAGTCTTTTAGTGACGTAGGGATTCATGAGAATTTTAAGAGCACCTGAAGTTATGGCAGCTTCTGGAACATGTCCCCTCTGGCATAAGCCTGGCTTTAAGCAAGGGGAGAGCCTGTCCTGCTCTGGAGATTGCACATGGCTGTGCTGCAGAGCCACTTTCCAATGACCCCAAAGGGGAACTGTAAGTGCTTTCTTTCAACTACTTGCAATGCCTACACCTTGTTACGTGCTTAAATTAACCTCTGGCTTTAGTGGTTACTCAAAGAGCAATTATTCCACGCTCACATCAGTCTTGACAAGGAAATTCAAGATTGGGTTCCCTCATGGTTTCCTTTTGAGGCTCTGGCCAAGCTCATGAGCACCGTCTTCTGTCCCCAGATACACTTGCCACTCCTCTTTAGAGATCTCCTTCTCAGTTACTTACCTGCAGTGTGGCCACAGCTCCCTGGAGAGAAACAGGCACTTCTAGGGAGAGAGATGCTCACCTGACCTGCTCTGGGCACCATCTACCTCATAATCAAATAAATTGCATCCTCAAAATCCCTGTTGCTCTCCACTGTCTGTGAAAGGTGGCAAGCTCAGATGCACCCGGATTAACTGGGCACACCTGATGTAACTTCCCTGAGACCTTTCCTGCAGCAGTTTGGAGACTGGGAAGAAATAGCAGAAAAACTGATGCAAGACTTTGTCACCTTCTTTCTCATAGGTACAGTACCCAGGAGGCAGGAACCATGAAAGGGTGTGTGAGATTTACTTGGTCCCCTGGCTGCCATTTAGATAAGTTGTATTTCTTATATCTTTTGCCTGGATGAGCTCATAAGTGCAAATACTTGCAGCTTCAAATGTGTCCATTCATTATTGAACAGGAAAGGGTAGTGGAGCACTTCTGTCAGAGGCTGGAAATTATAAAAGAAGCCATAAGTGATGCTAGTAAAAGCCAAGCTGTTATCAGAGGAAGAAAGGAGTGGGAAGGAGGAAGGCAAACCCCCTGCTTTTATTCCTCTGAGACACAATTAAAACCCTGAATGATGATTTTTGGGAAGGACTGTGTTATTCCCTCTGTTTCATGTGCCACACTGAAAACAAATCATGAATTTGCAACAGGAGGAAGTCTTTTATCCCAGCTTTAGCTACTTGACTCAAAGTTTAAGACTAATGAACCCGCAGGGTCCTATTCTGCTTGGGCACCAGTGCAAGCCAGGGACATCTCAACTAGTGTCAGAAGGGCAACTGTGGTGCAAAGCCTGGCATGAGGGGAGGGAGAGAGCATCACTGCAGAACAGGGCATACATGTGCAACCAGGCTCGAGGTGGTTCAGAGTGAGACCAGCTGTCTGGGGATTAGCTGGGAATGTTCAGAGTTGTGGCGACACACCCAGAGGGAATGCCCTCTCTTTCAAAGACCGTTAATTCATTTTTCATGATGGTTTGGTCTTGGCCTTCCCTGCCCCCCGCCCCCCCCCCCAC
>VZTL01038779.1:108189-129047 GCA_013400535.1 Scopus umbretta
CCCCCCCCCAACTCATGGACATGTGGTAGAACAAAGTTATTAGAGAGGACTTCTGATTATTAAAGAATAAGCATCTCTCTCAGGTTGGGATATGAAATATGATATTTGGAAAATAAAAGCCAGCTTTATATGGCAGATTCTTTTCATTCCTCTCCCTCAAATGTAGAAAATAAAATTGTAGGCCCAAAGCCTGTAAAGATTCAGATAACCCATGAAAAATGGAAAGTGCCTTTCTTCACCTGAAAGAGTTCCTCTTTGTCAACCTAAATGCACTTTTATTTAATATATTTAACCAGATCAGCACCCAGGGCAGCCTAAAAATGAAAATACCAACCACAGAGCTTATACCTGGAAGCCCTAAGACATCTTTCTCTCTGTTTGCTAAGACTGACACATCCCACCCTTGGCTTAAAATAATCATCATTATGTTTCTAAACAGTCAAGGTTTGGAGAGTTCAAAATTCCCTGGATGGAGATGAAGTTTTCTGTTCATTGTAGGAGTTAATCTTTTTTTATCAAGGAAGTTAATGTGATATTGATTTTGTACAGTGGAAAAATGTGCTCCCATATTGCGATAGATGCGAAGGGTGAAAAGGGTTGGCAAAAGGAGATTAATATTTTTTATTCATTTTAAGGATGTTCCTGGCAAATCTGTAATAGCCCAACACATGAAGTTTTTTTCTGTGAGGTTAAACATTTTACACTGTTCTTCTTGCAGCTACGAGTCTTTTTCTTTCTCTTTCCGAACACATACGTAAGAGAAGAGTAATGTTATTCCTTGCTATGAAGTGTTACAGTTAGGTAGCAGCTGTGATGGTATCAGCCAATATGTTGCTTTTAATGATCTCACTCATACATTATGAATGAGGAGTTTGCAAGACAGGAAAACATAGCAAGCATAATCTTTAACTGTTCAGCTGCTAAAGAGCTTCCTACATGAAAGTTACAGTCCCTCTGACTTTCCGGTTTGCAAAAACAACTTGGCATCAGGCTTGGCTTTAGATCAGTGTAAAGCAGAGGTGTGGTCAAACCGCAAGCCATGCTAATAGGTTTTCATGAGTTAAAAAAATTCCGGCCTTTAGATGTAGTCCACTTTGTTACACTGCAATAAAATTAACCCATGAACTTCAAAGCAATGTTTTTGCCTACCAGATCTCAGCTTGGCAGGAAATGTACCGTGAGTTTTGATACGTACATTTAGCAAATGGTGGTTCTTTGGGGTGCTCGGCTTAGTTTGCAACCCCTTTTTGAGATGGCACCATAAAAGAGCGTGCTAAGGGCTCCATGACTCCTCCATCAGCCACTAGCTATTCATTATTCAGGGCTGGACTAGCCATGCCAGGGATGTTGAAACACCCAGCCTGACCAGCAATGCCAGGTGGATGCTGGTGGATGAGCCCTGTCCACACCATGAGGGCCAACGGCTGCACAGGGACTCCTTGGCCCCATGTCTCTGCTCAGCTGGGTGCCACTTTTCCTGGCAGACAGGCACTGTCTCTTTTTGCTGCTTAGGGTTTTTCTTTCACTCTCTTTTTCTTCTCCATCAGTTATTTCCCTCCTTGCCCTGGAAAATCAGGAGCTGACTGTAAAGGCATCCCATAAGATGCTCCGGACAACTGCATCATTTGTTCTTTCTTTTTAGACCAAAAGGGCAGATATTTATTTTAGCCCTGATCCCACAGAGACAAGAATCAGCTGCAAACTTCTCTAACGCTGCAGAAAACTGCTGTGACTTACGCCCTGTCCTTCCTGCCTTTTTGCTGCTGGATGTGAAGAAGAGATTATTTCTTTCTGCCTTACAACAACATTTTGGGTCCTTGAAAACCGTGACATCCCCACCCCCTCCAGCCAGGCTTCTGGTCCATAGGCTCCTGGAGTGGTTGTTGCTGGCTGACCTATGCTACATCCCACCACAATCACCCCTGTGCGGGAGCCTGCCACGAGCACTGAGGACTGTCAGTACATTACAAGCTGACACCTCTTCTTCGTGTCTACAGGCTATTTTGCTACAACATAAAGGACGTTCCCAATTTCCTTAATGGAAATTGGTCTCTTTCCATCCTTCACTTTAATAGTTCACTAAATTTATTGGGATATATCCCCTTTCCTTCATAGAGGATTGTCACACTCTCCTTGCTCAATGAAGGATTTGGAAAACTTTTGCTTGTTTGTATTCTTTACACAACAAAGGCATTTCTACGTCCTCCAATTTGGGGGCTGCTGCGGTCAGAGAACAGGGGACACAGAGCTTGTTCCCATGCTCCTCTCACACCATTCAGCCAAAGGCAGTGGAGGTGAACACAACAGAGGAGGAAGAAAGAAAAAATATCTCCACTGAGGAAAGGAGAAGCTCTGAAGATACTTCTGCAGCCTTTGAGCCTGAATTTTCTTTGTATGAACTCACCTAAAATCAAAGCAGGAATCACAGGGAGAAATGGTGCAGCTAGTGCTTTGCAGGAAATGAAATTAGATCTTAATTTCTTTTGCTAATTTTAGGAAACCATGACTCTAGATGCATTTCTGGATTATATTTATATGCAAATATTTTAATATGGATGATATACTGGAAGTCGGGTATTTACTGCCCTGCTAAAAGAAGAAAAATGAATATTTACATCTGCTTCAGGAGACAATTTGTGTATGGAGGACAGCCAGAAGGAGAATCTCAGACATGTTGATTTTATCCCTCGTAGGCAGGTATGCTGAGCCGCTCCCGTCTTCACAGCATGGCACACACTCAAGAAGAAAAAGAAAAAAATAATGCAATCACCTCCCAGCAGGGTTTCCTTGTTCTTGGCATAAGGATTACTGAAGACAGGATGGGAAACACAATGTGTAAAGGAAGAAGGGCAGAAAAGCAGCCCACTGTTCCTCCTGGCACTGCACATGCCTGAAAAGCATTCTCATGTACATCATGTGAACACCTAGAATAATATATGGTATGGCTGGCTGCTTGCAAATGTCTGGGGATACTGCTCCATGGCTGATTTGTGTCAGCTGCTCCGGGGCAGTCACCAGATCTATGTCGGTGTCCTCTCAGGCCTGTCCCTGCTGAGAACACCTTGTGTCAGACCATGTCCTCTGTCCCCACTGGCCATTCATACCAAGCTGGGTGGTGACCCTGCAGGGATGTCCTCGCCAGGTCCCTACCCCTTTGGGCACCCCATCTGCTGCAGCCAATATCAGGTGGATACAGCAGTCATGAGCTCCTCTGCTGGTGGCCCTGATGCCACGTGGGCTGGAATAGGGGCACCTGAGCTGGGTTTGCTTAGAGGAGTGGCTCCACGTGGTGCTGGGGCAACAGCATGGGCAGGCTCTGGGAGGGTGGGGAGGTCCCTGCATTGAGTAGGTTCAGTCCTTCCATTCAGGCTGAGGAGCAAACAGAGATTGCTACAGGGGGACCATCTGCCATCCAAAGTTTCTGTTGTGGTCACCTCTGAAAGTCAGAGGATGCAAGTTTATGGCTGTGCCTTAAAGAAATCCACTCTTGGCCACAACGCCTGCTCCATCCTCCTCCAGACTCCTTGCAGACATGTCGCCTTACAGCCAGTGGCAGTGATCCAAAGCTAGATGTGATAAATTGTGACCGTCCTCCTTCCCATTCCTCTTCACTCTTTTTCCCTTTTCTTTATTAAATCCCTCTGCCTCCTGCTTGCCACTTTGAGTGAAACAATGATTTGTTTGTTTATAAATTAATTTACTCATACTTTGCTTTCCCATTCTCTGCTTCTGTATATTTTATGTCTCTACAACCTCCATGACTAAAACTGATTTTAATTAAGAGGCTGCTTCTTCTAGTCCAAATTTTTGACACCTTAACCTGCAATTTTTTCACCCTTCACTATTATAGTCAGATGCCTTCAAGAAGAGGCAGTTGCCTGCCTTTAGGCACTATGCTAATATTTACATATCAGGAAAATGGCAGTGTTTAATTCCTCTTGAGAAAAAAATAAAATATATTAAGTTCTTTAAATGAAAGACACAGGACCTGTAAAGAAGACTTTGTGTACTGCTGCATAGCATCTGTCCTGATTTCAGATGGGATAGAGTTAATTTTCTTCCTAGTAGCTGCTATAGTGCTCTGTTTTGGACTTAGTATGAGAACAATGCTGATAACGTGCTGATGTTTTAGTTGTTGCTGAGCAGTGTTTACACTAGTCAAGGACTTTTCATCTTCCCATGCTCTGCCAGGTGCACAAGAAGCTGGGAGGGGGCACAGCCAGGACAGCTGACCCAAACTGCCCAAAGGGCTATTCCATACCATAGGGCGTCACTCTCAGTATAGAAACGGGGGGGGAGGAGTTGGCCGGGGGGCAGCAATCGCTGCTCAGGAACGGGCTGGGCATCAGTCAGCGGGTGGTGAGCAACTGCATTGTGCATCACTTGTTTTGTATATTCTTTTATCGTTGTTATTATTATTATTTTCTCTTCCTCTGCTGTCCTATTAAACTGCCTTTTTCTCAACCCACAGGTTTTACTTTTTTTTTTCCCTCTGATTCCCAGAGGAATCAGAGGAAAGAAAGGGGTGGAAGAGGGTGAGTGAGCAGCTGTGTGGTGCTTAGTTGCTGACTGGGGTTAAACCATGGCACCATCCCATCTACTGTCCCCCATGAGGCTGTGCTGTGCGGACCTCTTGGCTCTGCTGTGGAGACTCCTTGTAGTGTAATAACCTAATAACTCAATCAAGAAGAAAAAAGAAAAAAAAAAGTCTGCTGAATTTTTCTCATTACCAATAGCTATCTCAGGGCTCACTTGATGGCTGCAGCACACTGCAGTTCATCTAACTGCACTCTCTCTGCCATTTACTTATGGCATTATCTTATGTTTGCTTCTCCTTCACAGGAAAAATAAAATACTTTCTCAGGCTGACAGACGAGGATTCATGTTCTGCTCTTCAGTAATTTGGAAAATGAAAATACACTGCTCACAGGGTGTGGGGTTTTTTTAACAGATCTATATTTTATCCTTTCATGTCAGAAGCAAGACAGATTAATGGCTTCTGGAATTTATTTCCAATGCTTATTTTGTTTCCAAAGTTTTGAGAGCAATGAGATGGATCTGCAGTCCTCTCTCCACTGGGAAAAGGAAGTGGCATCTGTTCCTGCTTTGTCCTCAGAGCTGCCAGCGAGGGTGTCTGGATCAACCATCCATCCTCTGCCAGTGCATATAGTCAGCTGGCAACACAGGCCAGAGAGCCCTTTTCTGCTGATGTAAATGAGAATTGTCCTGGAAGTGCTCTAATACATGGTAAGAATCCAACAGTCCCTCAGTTTGCTGAGGGAACAAAGAGTTTTAAATCATCTTCACTTTCCTTGTCTTTGGGACTTGTGCTAAGCAAAGCTTAGCTGGTCTTAAAGACCTCGGCTTACTGCTCTGGCTGTTACTCTGATTTCTTCTGTGCTGGCTGTCCCCATGTAGAGATATACAGCAGGTATGCACAGCTTGTGACTTTCTGTCCTAAACAGTATTGATATGCTAAGCTTCACACGTGGCCAAACTTCCTTACAAGTGAGCTACTGCTTCTGCCTGGTCCTGATGCAAATGGGAAGATCCATGCTGTGATTGTTCAGTCCTTCTACCAACACTTGGATCAGACACAGGTTTCTGGATGACATTTTACATGGCTTTCTGGAGACTGCTGATCCGGAATGGTGATTTTCCAGTTACAGACAGCACAAGGTAGTCATAAGCCAAAGAGAGCCAGAGATATCAAAGATACGGCCAGGGCAGCTTTCCCACAGCCCTGAACCAGGAGAGACCAGAGCACGAGGCTGCATGGAGGGATGAGGGCAGGAGCAAAGGCTGCTGCTGGCTGTGTTGGAGATGCCTTTTCACCCTCACCTCCCTGCTGATTAAAATATGCCACTGAAGCCAAGTCAGATCAGCGTGGTGTTTGCTCTAATGTGGTTATCTGTGTGAACTGGAGCAGGAAGAATATAATACCTGAGCTCCAGAAGAAACCATTTGCACTGACTTTCTGCCACAACAGATGCCAAAGCCTCCCTCGCTCCCACAGCAATTTCTGCATTTCCAAACTTTGTAGCTGAGCTGGAGCATGTTTTGTAATCCAGGCTTGATTTAAGCTCTTCAGGTGATGGTGAATTCACAACCTCCTGAACTAAATTGTTCTAATTAACCCAATGGTTGAGAATTTCTGCCTTATTCTTTATCTGAATTTATCTGTCTTCAGCTTCCAGCTGCAAAATCTTATTATGCTATTGTCATTGAGATTAAGGTTTTCCCTCCACACAGGTACACATGGTAGCATTAATCTGCCCAGATTTAGACATCTGCAGTGCACATCTATATCTGCATTAGTTGTATGGTCAAAGGAGAGAAATGGAGTGTAGCATAATGCGAATTACCTCCCTTAAAATAGATGTCTAGCACAGATCAGATGAACTACCCTGCAGAAGTACCTCTTTCTTTCAGACTGGATGGCCAGCTCAATCAAAATTTAAGGGAGGCGAACCTTCACAAACTAGCAGTAGTCATCTCTTAATCTAGCAAAGCTATTTGGACCAAGTTATTGTTTAACCTACAGAAGGAAAAAACCCACTATGAAACTGATAGAAATGCTAGGCATCAAGAGTACTTCCTAGGAAGATTCAACCCTATTCTTCACTCTGTATCTGCAAATGGTGGCTGGTGGCTGGAAATTGCTTTCATCTCACTGCAGAGAGTCAATGCCATGTCTATTTGTCACTTCAGTCCCATATCAGCTTTCAGGTTTATGCATGTGCAAATTATACCTGTTTCCAGATTTCGGTGTTTCAGGGTAACCTGAAATTTATTTTGCTTCCCCTCTAGTAGATTAAATGGAACAAAGAGTGTTGATTTTTAAAACTGGAAAAAATAATAGGCTAATATTTCCTTTCTTTCATCTGATCTGATTTAGAAATTACTTTTGCCTCAGCCATGGAAGACAATATACTATCGGAGTTATATCCAAAGAGAGTTCAAAGCCTGGTTTTTCACTGTATGGAGAAATGGGTTAAAATCAGTAAGATTCAACTTTAATTGATTTCCTATAGGGAAGAGTCTGCCCTATAATATCTGAAAGCCATTAGCCAATGTCTCTTTGAAGTATTAAATTTATTATGAAAACCCTGAAGATATTCTATTTTAAATCCACAGAAGCTTATGTGCTTACTGGATTATAGCTGTGTATTAAATATAACACTCACCATCTAATGGACCACAGCAGCATTTTCACACTGCTATCATTATTCTGAATCTCATCTTGCTCCTGCATACTCACACAAAAGGTACCTATAAAATGCCTATCTGGCGTTATGCCCACTTAATTATCATCTCAGGGATTATTATAATGGGAACGTGGGGATCTCCTTTGAGAGTACAAGGCCTATATAATAGCATCTCTTTATGCTTTAACGTATAGGACCTTCCTTTTGAGAGCAGCCCTGCAGAGAAGGACTTCAGGGTACCGGTGGATGAAAAGCTGGGCATGAGCTAGCAATGTGCGCTCAAGGATCAGAAAGCCAACCATGTCCTGGACTGCATCAAGAGAAGCATGACCAGCAGGTTGAGAGGGGTGATTCTGCTCATCTACTCTGCTCTGGTGACACACCACCTAGAGTACAGCATCCAGCTGTGGGGCACAGGAAAGACATGGACCTGTTGGAGCAGGTAAAAATGATCAGAGGGCCAGACTACCTCTCCTTTGAAGAAAGGCTGAGAGACCTGGGGTTGTTTAGCCTGAAGAAGAGAAGGCTCTGGGGAGACGTTATTGCAGCCTTTCAGTACTTAAAGGGGCCTATAGGAAAGATGTGGACAAACTTTTTAGCAGGGCCCATTGTGATAGGACAAGGAGTAATGGTTTTAAACTAAAAGAGAGTAGATTTAGTCTAGATATAAGGAAGAAATTTTTTACAATGAGGGTGGTGAAACACTGGAACAGGTTGCCCAGAGAGGTGGTAGATGCCCCATCCCTGGAAACATTCAAGGTCAGATTGGACAGGGCTCTGAGCAACCTGATCTAGTTAAAGATGTCCCTGCTTACTGCAGGGGGGATGGACTAGATGACCTTTAAAGGTCCCTTCCAACTCAAACTATTCTATGATTCTATGATTCCTTCAGATGTGCCATGTGTCTGGCAAAGCGTCCTGTGTTTGGGGTGTTGTTAGTGGGTGGTTTTGCACTTGTCTATGTTTGAGTCTAGCCATGGGATTTTCCATCCCTCTGATATGTTTATATTTACTGTGCCTCACACAACAAACCTTTTAGTAGCTCTTCTTGGAGAGGTAGTTAGTTTCTAAGGAGAAAAATGGTGTCACCATGCCCAGACTTTTACAGGTCCAGCAATGCTTGAACTTTGTCATCCCCAGCTCCACGCTGAAGCTGCTACAAACTGCAAGCCAGGCAAAAGTGTGACTGAGTGAATGTCCCTCACCTACGTTTTGCTATAGCAAAAAGCAAATAGCATCTCAGTTTGTGACTGCAAGCTACATCTACTGATTAAACTCGTTGAGTCTAAGTAGTCCTGACAGCTTTATCGGTGGGATGTTTTATGGGGCTTCAGCCAACCTAGCATAGAAGATAACTGCTGGGATTTCTGCCTGGCACTTATGCCCCACTGCTGGTGTGGGGTTGTTGTAGTCAGCATGTGCAAAGGCACAGGCAGACGGCAGCATGCAGGCTGATGGAGAGGGCAGGGAGGGGCTGATACTGAAATTGTACCTTAGGAGGGGAAGGCAACACATTGATGAGACATGAGCCTGCAGAGGGGGAAAGGGGAAGACATCATTACAGCTCCTTCTTAAGCACAATCGTCCTGGCTGTCAAAGATGGCGTTGGCACCATGGGACCTGGGACACAGTTGGGGCCCTTGGCTGTGCACCCCGGCTGCATACTGGTTGTACTAGGTGGGAGCCATCCTCTGTCACTCTTTGGCACAAAACCTGGGACAAATGATCCAGTAAGAACAAGGCTCAGATATTAATTTATGTCATCATATCTTCAGTCAGAATTTCTCCTGAAAGTAGAGAAGAAATTTGGTAGTAAACAAAATCACTGCACTTCAAAAGCTCCTACAGGGTAAATCTGCAAATAGTTGTTCTACTACTGATGAAACATGCCCAGGTCCATTAACAGAGAAAACAATTTATTTCCAAGAAATAAAACTGCTGAATGATGAAATATTAATTTAGATCATGGGCTTTGTGTCAAATAGATTGCCTTTCTGTTTATGAACTAGAAACAATGGGTTTTTCTCTTTATCCTTTTAAAACTTCTTTAGCAATGCTATGAATTGTTAGAGATGGAGCTTTGGCAGTTCTAATTCATGAGCTGGGGGATTAGTTTTTAATTCCTTTTCTTGCCTTATATCTTTAATAAAACAGAGATTTGCCTCCTATCTTATTTGTTTTTGAGGGGTGGGGAGGTGAATGAAGTTATAGGGAATGTTCATAGCTATGTAACAGTCTCAATGTGGAATGAGCAGGGCATGCTCAGGCACACAACCAGGGATTAAATTTACTCTCTTTCTAATTGCCTTGCAATTTTTGCCCTGTGGACCATTTGAGCTGGAAGAAGTTTCTGTCAAAGTGTTAGAAATAGGGCATTTCCCAGGTGAGTATAAACTCCTGAGCACAGTTTGCTCCTCCTCACCTCTGTGAGAGTGGAGCTTGCTCAGCACTGCGGGGAACTGAGCCTGCCTGTGCATGCACTGCAGCACTGCACAGTGCTAGGGCTGTAAGGCACGTGATGCTCTCCAATGGGACAAAGTTTGGGCTACTAAATCCAAAGCTATTATCTCTAGACATGCAAGCCCTGAAAATTTGTCACCCCTAGTCTTGCACCCTGTTTTCAGGGGTATTTTCTACCAGTGTTTTCAAACTAAGGTGAAATTGGAAGATATGCTGATGCTACTCCAATGCCTGAAAAGGCAATATAGCTGTATTAAGAGCATGAAGCTGTAGAGTGGCATTACGAGAGGATGAGGCTGAAAACTTGGATCATCAGGGTCAGATCTGGAAAAATAAATCCCAGTGAAAGGATGCACCATTTCATTTCTGTCCTGGAGAACCAAGCTGTTTGATATGAAAAAAATATTCACAGCTATTTCTCCCACCCCCAAGGCCTCTTCAGATTGGTTTTGCTCATGTAGCTCATATTTATTCTTAATAAACAGAACAGAAATGCTTGTTCTTTAGGAATAAAACCTGTCCCACAGATGGCTCAGAAACCTTGCACATCTCTGTACGAACCACTCCATCTCTTTCTGAGCTTGCAAGGGCCACGTAAGGAGAGTATAGGCTCTGGGGCAAGGGCAGGGGAGGGATGAGAAGGAATTTCACCCGAACAGGATAGGTCTGCTGTACATTATTTGCTCTCATTTAAAAGGTTGCAGTTGTCCAATCAGGACAGAAGCAGCAGCACCCCTGAGAAGTCTCTGTAGCAATCACATCTTGATGAAAAGTGCTTACAAAATCATAAAATAAAGAAAAATGTGAACAAATTCTAAAGCCTGAAGGCCTTGTTCTTCCTTTTGGTTTGCTGTTTGAAGGAAGTTTTGGAAGTTTTGGAAGTCCTTTCAGAACAAACAAAATTATAATCTTCATTTTGGGAGTAATTTTTTAATTATTTTAAAATTAAATTCAGGCAAATACTGAACTGAACTATCACTTCAAAATGTAAAAGTCAACATGCTTCATTTTAAACACATTGAAATGAGCCATTATGTTGATTTTCCTCATTTGTTTGGGTCAAATGGACTCATTCCTCTATGCAAAGTGATTTTTCGTATTCCAAACTAAGGTACAGATAATTTAACTGATACAAGAGATATTTTTAGTGATACAGTGTTTGTCTGAAAAAAATCTCTAGTGCTTAAATAAAAGCATTTTAATACTGAGTAGAAGATAGGGCAATTCTCTACAGCCTAAATAATTTTACATATGGATGTAGGCAGTCGTTGACTAGGGCAAGCAACTAAGTTTAATTTCCTCTCAAATCCTTAGAAAAGAGCAACACCTTAGACTTTTGAAGCAAGTCATACGATGAACTTCACAGGTTTCATCCTATTATGTAGAGTGTTTTAAAAACTGGTTTGCTGACTTAGCAAATGTTTCTCCTCCTTTGCAAACTGAACCAGAGTACTTCCAGTAAGTATTCGGACTGTGCAAAGAATTCCTAAACATTATTAGAGGTTTCTGACCTTACTGTTTGTGAAGGCTTTGATTGGAATAGAAAAGTCTGGGAATGATAAAATCTGGTGCTCATAATGGAAGCAGAGGAATAGAGATGAAGTGTTTGGTGGTACTCAGCAAATGAGAGACTTATTGCTGGGTACATATTTCTGACTCAAAAATACAGAATTGTCAAAATGTAGATACAAGTCTGAAAAGAAGAGACTTGATGTGGCAGGGAACTGAAAATCTCTTCCATGAGAAAAATCAGCTTTCTCCGTGCTTGGATTCCATGGCAAGAGGGCATATATAAATATAATGCAAGAAAATAATGTATTGATTTTGCCATTAAATCTTATAATACACGCTCTGTTGTTCCAGGAAAGGTTAATTGTGTTGCCCAAGAGAGAAACATGCTATTATGTTCTAACCTATTCCTGAAAGTAATGAAAGTAGATTTAGAAGGTATTACCCTAGGCTACAACAGAGCATAGGAGTGGTTAACTATTAAATTAACGTACATGATGAGAAACAGGCGTCAGTGCTTATTGGAGGGCCAGACTTTGCCAAATGGGGTTTAAAAGAAAGTTTATTTGTTAATGTGCCAAAGGTATCACCAACTCCCTGACTTGTCACCCATGTCTAGTTTCCAGAATACCAATGAGTTTTCTTCATTCCTCCCTCTTCTTGGAGTGGGAGTAGCAGTTAATGTGGACTGAAGCAGAGACTTTTAAGTAAACAAGAGGAATTTTGCAGTTCACCTGGCCGTGGTGAACCACCATTGGATGTCTCTCTGTGCACTTGATTAATCGTGGCTGAACCCTATGTTTGGCTGGTGCCACCACCCTATGGTCATCCACTAGAAAAGGTATCTAGTCAAATAAATCCCCTATTTGTACCTCATGGAGAGAAACAGGCACTTGTAGAAGGCAATTCATCTGAGTGTAGATGCCTGTTTAAGGATTGGATGAATGACCCACTAGCAAAACCTCTTTCTCTTGACTACAGTCTCAGCAGCAAATTTAGAACAAGTAGCTCATTTTCAGATAGCAGAAGGTATCTACCTCAAGGCTTAGATTGAGATTAAGATACCTAAATGTAGGTATTTCTGTATGAACTATCTGTCTAAACTTCTTTTACAGACAGGGCAGCTGGGGTCAACGTCATCACTAGAGCCAAGGGAGATGAGCATGTACTGAATATGTGGTTGAATCCTTCTCCAGGCTTTTCTGATTGTGAAGACAAGGGTTGCAAGGAAAAACTGAGCTATTAATGCATTGTAAACCAAAATCAAGATCAGAGTGGATTATTGGTTTGTTAAAAATATATAATTAATCAGCAATCAATGAACTATACATTCAAGGTCTATATTAGCAATACAACAAATAAACAATAGGAGACACACAAGGGTAATATACCACTACAGACTTCTCAACATCCCTCTATAATCAGTCCCCCAAATTCCAGTTTTGCAGCCCCACCTGAGTTATATGCACCCCCAGGCCACATGGGCCACAAACATAACCCCTCTGGAAGTGTGGGTTCCCCTGCTTCACAACCCTTCTGAGGGAGGTATAGGTGCTCCAGCTTCATGTGTACCTGTGCTGCAGCCTCCAATCCACTAACATGCACTGATGAGAAAGCTCCCATGAGTTCCCCTGCACATGTACCCCAGGTTGGGGTCCCCCACCCTTAGGGCAGGTCTCTAAGGTGTTTAGAACCAGTTCATACATCCTGGGGTACCTGAGACATACTGGGAAGACTGGTGGATATGACATGGGACCTATGTGACATTCACACCATTCTAGGATAGCAGCTGGACATGAGACAGGATATCCCAAAACATCCCAGGTGACACTGGACACCTACATCTAGGCAACTGATATCAAGTTACATGTTCTTCTGTTCTCTTCATATATGCATTAGTGTCTGTGGACTATGATCAGTCCTAGAGGCTGAATCCCATGATCCCATGAAAACTTTCAGAATTCGTGCCTTGCTTCTTGTGTCTACAGGCTTTCTGCCCTTGCAGATGTTTAATAGCTTTTTTCCCCTTTAGCTAGAGTTCCTCTTTAGTGAAATAAAAAGTTAGCTCTGTAGGCTCCATGCTCCAGTCCCTCGATCACCTTTGCCATTAAAGCACAATTTTCCTAAGAGCTGAGGAGGGAGTGATGGAGAGACAGGAGACATATCCAAGAGTGCAGGAAGCTTCTGAGTGCTGAGGCATGCCCTTTTTTGAGAAATCGTCAATATGTGAATTGATTTCTATTTCAAGGAGATCAAAGCTGACCAGCAGTTAACCATTTCCAGGAATTACTGTCTGACCCCTGCAGTGTAACGCACGGGGAAGGCATTTTTCACTGCCAAGCCTGCTGTTTCATGCAGCGTTTTGGGTAAGGAGTGCTGATTAGCTAGACAGGGTCAGATCCTGGCATCAGTGCAATCAGGTTACCACCACCTGCACCTTTCTCTTGGGGTGCCTGTGTGAGGGAAAGCAGTGTACAGGAAAGGCGGTGTCACTAGGCTCTACCAGGCTGGGACGGTGCAGCGCTATGAGAAGGCAGCATGTCCTGACCTCCCCAAACCAAAAACCAGTGTGTCCCTCGAGCCACTGAGATGGATACTTTATAAGACCATCCAGGCTGTGTGTTCATTCTTCAAACCTGGAGGATTTCCCCTCTTGCCTCCATCCCTTCAACTTTCATTCTTCTCCTGCCTCAGAGCCACCCATTTCTTCTTCATCTTTTCATCCATACTTCTTCAGGAATATTTACTCAGTGACTTGGGGATTAGTGGCTGCCACTCACAGTGGGAACATGCTCCTTGCAGCTCCCCACAGATATGGCTGGCAGAGGGACATTGTGGGTTTCTCAGGAGTAGAAGGGAGGAAGGAAGTCTCCCGCTTAAACAGATATGACCCCAAACTGGGAATTTGGCTGTATTTGAGTTTCATGCTGAATGCTGTGGAATGGCTAGATCAGTCTCTTTTTCCTGTTCCTTTTCAGATTGTTTTTTTGTTTCTGTAATGATGCCACTCAAAAATACCATTGAAATCTTTTTCAACTGAAAAAGAAAGACTTTTTAAAGACGTGGAAGTTTTGATGGAACTGTTTCCATTTTCATTCCTTCTAAAAAAAGAGCTAAAGCAAACTTTTAAAATTTGTGAACAGAAATTTAAATATGTGACAAAAGCACAACATTTTCAATGACATTTTTCTTTCTTGTCATGTAAAAAAGATTTTATATATATAAGTATATACATATTTATATCTTCCCAAAGCTGCTCTCACAAAGAAATACAGAAGCAGCTTTCAGAAACATTGCAGCTGATTTTTCTTTTTCAGAGCTGGAATGCGATAATGCTCATGGGGACAGCTGATGCTGATCCTTCTCTTCCAGGGTCCCCACCAGGAGAGGAAGAGTCATTGCAAAATTTACTACATTAACCTATGAGTTCCCTGTGGAATATGCCCAGTTACTTAGTGCTGGAGTTTCCCAGGAATTCAGGTATTCTGGCATGTACAGGTAGTGAATGGAAGAGGTAAATTAAGAAGACGTCTTTCAGGAAGACCTAAATCCACAAGGCAATTTGGGGGCTGTGAGGGGGAAGTGCCCAGCCACAGTATCTCCAGGGTTATACCTGCTGCGGCATAGACTTAGCCACAGCCACAGTCGCTTTGAGGTGCACCTGTTGCAGTGTGGCCTTATCCAGAGGCCACAATGCCTTCAGAGTTATATCTGTTCCAGCATGGCCTTACCCACAGTCACAGTCCCTTCAGGAGTGAACATGCTCCAACATGGCCTTACCCATGGCTGCAGCCCCTTCAGGGGAGCACCTGCTCTGTTGTGGGCTTATCCATGGCCACATGCTTTGAGGTGCTACAGCATGGCCTTATACACTGATGCTTCAAGGTGTACCTTCTCCAGCAGGGATTTATCCTTTGGCCACAATCCCTTCAGAGGTATACCTCCTGTGGCACAGATGTAACCCCAGGCACAGATACTTTGAGGTGTACCTGCTCTGACATGGACTCATCCACAGCCACAAGACGCTGTGGGGTGTCCTTCTCCTGCATGGACTCATCCACAGGTCACTGTCCCTTTCACCTGAGTTCACACTGGAGTGCCAGTCTGTCCAGTACAGCAGCACAGAAAGAGCAGCGAAGCCCTGGCCGTCTGCCAGCTCAGGCACATCACCATTGCTGTTATCAAAATGTTCCAAGGCACAGCAGAGAAAGATGATCAGCGGTACAGCAATGTAGCAAGCAGCAAATGCAAAAAGCAGCCACTGACCACTGGACTAATACACAGTAAGGCAAGCAAGCCCCATGGCAAGCACAGGAGCCTGTCAATTAATAGCTAAACAGCAATAACAGCTATAAATCTGATCTAGCGCATTGCAAGCAAATTTGTGATTACTCTGAACCCTTTGAGCCCCACGTTGGGCACCAAAAAGGACTGTCATGGTTTAACTTCAGCCAGCAACTAAGCCCCACACAGCCGCTCGTGCACTACCCCCGGTGGGATGGGGGAAAGAATCAGAAGGGTAAAAGTGACAAAACTTGTGGGCTGAGATAAAGACAGTTTAATAGGTAAAGAAAAAGCCGCCTATGCAAGCAAAGTGAAACAAGGAATTCATTCCCTACTTCCCATGGACAGGCAGGTGTTCAGCCATCTCCAGGAACGCAGGGCTCCGTCACGCATAACAATGACTTGGGAGGACAAACACCATCACTCCAACTGTCCCCCCTTTCCTTCTTCTTGACCCAGCTTTATGTGCTCAGCATGACGTCGTACGGTGCGGGATATCCCTTGGGTCAGCTGGGGTCAGCTGTCCCGGCCGTGTCCCCTCCCAACTCCCTGTGCCCCCCAGCCTGCTCGCTGCTGGGGTGGGGTGAGAGGCAGCGAAGGCCCTGACCCTGTGTGAGCACTGCTCAGCAGCGACTGAAACATCCCTCTGTTGTCAGCACTGTTTCCAGCACAAATCCAAACACAGCCTCATACTGGCTACTGTGAAGAAAATTAACTCTATCCCAGCCAAAACCAGCACACCAGCATTGGTGCTTATAAAATCTGCAAATTGTCTGCTGGTGGCATTGGAGCAAAAGCAAGGATTTGCCATGAACTGGCCTGTCTGGCATTTCTTTCATCTCCTGAATATCCCTGTCTGAATCCTTCTTTCCCCATCTCTTCTCCAGAGCACCTCCCACATACAGCATTGCCTTTCCAGCTAAAGAGCTCAGACTCTTGGCCACGTCCTCATAATCATAACTTGGGAATTGCAATGTCCTTTTCTGTGCTCTTTGCAACCTTCTCTCTTCATTAGGTATTCTTAATGCTGCTGCAAATTTTTATTTCCCTGGCCCTTCACTTTGAGATAGATCTCTCTCCACCTCCCTTCACAGGCTCCATCTTCTCCACTGCTTTGAAATTTTGCCTTGTTTTGGTGAGACTTCATGGTTTTTCTTGGTTTTATCTCCACTTTTGTAATTGATCAGTCTCCTTTGCTGCTGTGCTACGTCTTCAGCTGAGTGCTTTTGGAGGTTTTCTGGCACTACTTCCTCCCACTAGAAGAAATTGTGGGTTGCCATCTGCATAGCTACCATATTCTCCTCCTCCAAACTCCATCCTTTCTGACTGCCCACAGATGTTACAAACTCACAAATACTAAGCCCGTGGGCAACCACCAAATCTCGTTGCCTGACTTCCCATTAATATTTCAGAGCATTTCATTTCATCTGTTTAATGCACTCCTCTAGTGACCAGTGTTTTCTCTCCAGTAGCATATTTACAAACTGCAATCAAGACCCGTCTTATGCTTCCTTCTGATAACCTAAATGGATTCGCCTCTTTAAGACTTGGAGACAAAGGCATTTTCAGGAGCCATCACATTGCTTCATACGTGTCCTCTACATTCTTCTCAAATTTTGGGCAGCTGTAACACCAAAAGTGCATGCACGTTCCATGACTGCTCTTTGGAGCATGTCTTGGATTTCAGTGTCCTGCGTGGAGGACAAATGTCTTCACTGCTCCTTCTCACCACTTTCCTGGTTTTGCAGCCAAAGACTACATTAGCAAGCTTATAGCCATGGCATCTTTCATAGTACAGGATGTGATTCCGCTTACTCTTGAGCAGCTTCTTCATAATTAATCTGACAGCCTTGCCAGAATTAGTGCTTTACAGCATATAGTTTCTGCATGTTCCATATAGATTTAATCTGCTTTCTGCGTTCCCAGATTTTGCATTTTTCTGTTCTAAAACATGCTTTGTTAGAGTAGGCCCAGGTTAACAAGCAAAACAGATTGCTTTGATGACTGACTGGTACTTTAATTTACTCCTTTAACGCTTTTTGCATGATACAAATATTTCTTGGTAGGTTTGTGATATATTCATAATTCATTTAATAATTTAATTGGTTAGCTGACTGGATACTGCTTGGCCTAGAACAGAAGGAAATTTCTCAAGTATGTGTGATACAGGTGCATCTTCCTGCTCCTCCTGATAACAAACCAAAATTACTTAGGGGTCATTTACATCTTTTCTGGACCATTATTACCCATCTCCCAACCTCTTTATGATAACTGGCCTATCTTGGTTCTTGCTTTTCTTTTCTTCGTGGCAGTCCTTCTTTAAAACCTCTTCATATTGTTCTTAGGGATGGATTTTTCTCTGGTGCCTTTCTATACATTTATAATTTTTCTGTACCTCATTAACTTCTCATTTATATTGATTGCTAGCTACTTTCCTTTTTTCCCTCCATTTATTATATAGTGCTATTTTATTTCCAGTTGCTGCCTTCCTTCCTTTGCCGAACTAGGATGGCCTTTTGCCAGAGTTCTCAGCTTGACATCAGTTAGTCTGCCAAGATGCTGAGACTATTAGCCGCCACCCTGACCAATATTGTCTCCTTGTTTCTTGCTTTCTCCCTTTCCTCCTAGTCAGTCTGTCTGTCTCCAGCTACTGTCTCTTGTTTTCTACTTAGACAAAAAGCTCTTTAGTCAGAGATTTCTGTCTTTGCACAGTATCTACCAGGGTGTGATCCATTGCAAGAACTCAATAACCTTAAGCTGGTGGATGTTGACCTGAGGAAAAGCTGTAACTGCTTCAGAAGGTACCACCCTCCAGCTGCAACACACAAAGTGACCATGTGGTCATGCCTAGACCATTTCAGCATACAGGAAAGCAAAGTAGCTGAAACCCCTGCTTTTGGTAACCCTGTTTCACTTTTCACTGAGATGGGTTAGGGCTGCTCACCTGGTTGGTTGACTTGCATCAGTCAAGCAGGGTGGGGAAGAACATTTCTATGGGCAGCAATTTCACAAAACGTCTTCAAATATTGTGTGAGCAAATGATGGGCTGTACATAATATTGCTCCAACAAGGAATAGTGAATTGAACCTGGACACGAGACACTGCTCCCTTTGGCCCAGGCTTTCTTTGATTGCTTTTTCCGTGGAGGACTTGGGAGAAAGGAGGGTAAAAATGCCTTCATGCTCTGGTTGCGTTAGAAGCCACCCTGGTGACGTGAATACCTGTTTCCCTTTCTCTAAATAACACACTGCTGCATGTCATGATCAGTGGCTTTGACTAATGTAATTATTAAATACTCAGAAGTTGTACTTGTGTTTGTCAAAACAGATCAAAGTTATGCTTTTTTAGTCTCTATGCAAGCAGTGTGGCTCTGATAATACATCAGTTACTACTTATTATTCAATTGGTGTGAAGGGAATGAAAGAAGAAAAAGAGGGTTTGTGTGTGTGTAATGCTATTTTTCAATTAGTTTGCTTGCGGTTTTCAGCATTAAATTGGGTAAGTGAAAGATGGTGGATAGGACCCATCTGCCAGGAAATTGCTAGCATGTGGCCATCTGTTACTATCCTGCATTTGATCAGTGGTACGGAGTTTGTGTTGATTAATTCATTCAAGTCCCTCTGAGGTACACAGTCTGTCTAAGAATATACATCCTAATAAATAAAAACTCAATCAGTGGAAAACACTTCATGCAAATATTGAGGAATGCCACTATTGAGTAGAACAAACATGAGGGACTCTTCCCCTCTCTTTCTCCCTCTACTCCCTCCACCAGCATTGCATCTGAAAAAAAAAAAAAAAACCAACTCACGTGCTCAGGAGGAGCCTTTCCCACACATATTGCAGATCTCGCTGAGGTTGAATGTCTAGATGCCATGGAAAGAACAGACCAAATTCATGGCAGTTTTAAGCTCAGTAATGACAGGGAACTTTCACCACGACCCAGTCCATCAGCTCACTGAAGGTGACCCCCATCCTGTTCTCCTCCTTTCTTCAGGGGTCTGCAGGCTCAACTCTGCTCATAGGGGACCTGCTGAATGAAAGCAAATCCCAGCATATCCTCAGGCCATATCAGAGGTATGGCCGAGGCTGGCCAAAAAAAGCGGTGCCAACCTGGAGACCCTCTAGTCATCTGCATGGGGAGCCGAGCCTGAATGTGTGTATGCTGTCCCTAGCTTAGGAAAGGGATCTGCACTTGTTAAATGCCTACCTATGGGCTTTCCAAAGAAAAAGCCTTTTTTTGGAAAATAAATTTTTGGCTCCTCTTGGAATGGAAAAGGATAAAATACTCCAGGTGACAAAAGTCCATTTCTCCAGCTAGCATAAGATGGATAACTTAGATCTTTTATTATTTTTCAGAATGGATACAATTTTCAATTGTATACTGTTTCCCTTCCAGCCCTAGTCCTCAACATCTTCTATATGCCTCCTCTGTTTCACTCCTAATCTCACTGCCCAGAGCCCTCTCCAGTTCACACAGACCTTTCTGTGTCTAGCAGAAGAGGACAGTCAGGGCATCCTAATACCAGTCCACACACCTTCTAGGGAGTCACATAGTTTGGGATTGCAACAAAGTGGATGGAGGTGAACTGCAAGATGCCAGCAAGTTCTCAGATGTAAGTAGAAGGCTAACAGTGGAGAAGGATGCATTTACAACAGCTAGTATGCTCACTGGAAGTCACAGCAAATATTCTGAACTGCCTGTGCTTCAGGCATCGACAAAAATACTAGTAGGTATTCAAATATTCTACGATGTTCCTCTATTCTCCAATATTTTACCATGGCACAGCATCCACTTGCAAGGTGATGAAGGCCAGACTTCTAAATCCTTTGCGTGAGCAGCTAGAAGTTTTAATATATCACAGTATTTACTCTCTAGAGTGCAGAGAATAAATATTTCCACTTGCCAAAGAACATCTTTCTCATTTTGCGGCTGTTTGGGTAGCACATCACAGCTTGCTTCTCTAGACTCATCATTGCTTTCATAGCCTTGATGAGGCTTATGATTGTTTTAATACACCAGATCCTTGGATAAACCCAGTGGTACTATCTGAGGCTTTCATTAGGGATGTTACAACTAAAAATAGCAGTCATGCTCAGAAGGCATGGTGATCAACTGTATCCCTTGCTACACTGAATAATCCTCTTGTTTTTCTTTTTCTCAAAACATATTTTAAATGTGGGGTTTGTTTTACAGAATTTTACTCTAACAGAAAGTTCATAGCCTTCATCTTTCCTTTTGTCATGGTTAAACTTAGGGTAGCAACAGAAGGACTGAGCAGCAGCAAGAGCTGAGTTAAAAGTGCCATCCTTTACAAAGCAAAATCACAGGTTAAGTTGCTTCCTGGGAGAACTATTTACTATTCAGCCTTCAAATAAAAAAAAAAAAAAAAAAAA
>VZTL01038779.1:138046-154730 GCA_013400535.1 Scopus umbretta
CCAAAGCTTTCAGACTGTCAGCTTCTCCTGAAAAGACAGATTTTCCATGTGCCACGTATCTAACACCCCAGTTGTGTCTTTATACATCTCTGTCACCTCCTCTCAGGCTCACAAGACCCAGAGCCTAGTACTTTCACGGCTATCATTTTGCCAACCCCCATCCCCAATGCTATATCTAGCACAGGGCCATGCTGATTATTTCTTCGATTCTGCTGCATGCTCAAAACTCTTTTCTCTCTTGCTGTTTCTGATCTGGGAGCACCAGCTTCAAGAAGAGCACTTAGATGGATACTTAAGACTAGCAAATATGTAGTATCCTGAAAGAAGATGATTTTCTGGATCAAGGTCCCCTTCATCAAGACTGCTCTTAAATAGCCCAGTCTTTCTGAAGGAATGGGACACTTAAATGTTCCACTTCCTAAACATTTTGCCCGGGCAAATTGAGGCAGCTTAGTGTCTTGCACTTTGGAGTTGACACCTTGCACATACTGAGGGATGGGTGTTCCTGCACTGCTCTGCTGCTCATTGCTCATTCTTCTGCCCTGGGGTTATTCCCTTCCCTAGGGAAGAGGTAAGTCTGTCCCATGACCATCTTCCTTTTGCCAAACAGCATGAAAAAGCAGCAAAGATCCAGATAAATAAGGATCTCCATGCTGTCCAGGAGACTTCATTCAGCAGTGACTCCAGGAAAGTCTGTTACAGTTTAGCAGCCCTGTTTCTGCTATTTTTGGAGAGAAGGAAACAAAATGGATCCAGAGAGGAGGAGTTTCCTTATTCTTCACTAGCATACCTTGCTATCATAGCCTGCATCATGTACATCAAGAAGCTGGCCCCCTAGCTGACTTTTTATTCTGGTTCATCCACTTCTGAGCCACCCCAAAATACTGTTCCTACATACATACACACCTATTTGTGTAGGACTATACACATAGGAAGGAGTTAAGCCCTGCAGCGTCTCAATGCTAGTCTCCTTTACAAAGGAAAAAGTAGGGCAGAGTTATGTCATTTGTAATGATCATGAAGGGAATCCACAGCAGACCGGAGACTGAAGGATTATCTCCAACCTGCCCCTTTACCACTACCCCATTAGTCCACTTACAGCTTTTCCTAGGGATTTTGAATGTTTCATGATATCAACAAACAAAAGTCCTCTATGGTACATTTTCTGCCTCTATGATGGTTATTTGTTTACCACATCTTGTCAATATTATCTTTCTTTCTATTTTCTTCACAAACATTACTTTTTAAAAGGTGCCAAATGTTTCTTCACCCTTAAAAGTCACCTCAAATGCAATCAAACCATAGCCCCAGATGACTTACAATTCTCAATTATTTTTCTGAAGTCCTTGTATAAGACAGTGCTGGGAAGGAAGATGGAATACTTCCGTTTTTTTAAGAACTAATGTCAAAACAATTCTATCAGCCCATGGCGCTAAATGCTTTAATTACTGTTTCTTAATTTCAAGAGACAAAACTTCAATTGTAATAACACAAACATCCATCATAAAAGGCATCATTGCCTTATGATTAACAGCTGTCCTGACAAAACTGAGAGTTCGACATATTTGCAGGACTGTATTTTGAAAACACCGTCTGAGGGAAATGAGCCTGAGTGAAGAGAGAGGAATATTTAGTACCTTCCCTATTGCTGCAGGGCTAGTATGAAAACTAAGGACTCTCTCTGGCACATTAGCCCACATGGTTTATGGGATTATAGAAAAACATGCCTGGATTAGCCAGTACGATTCTTAAAATATTCTCAGAAATTCTGCCTCTAAAGCCACCATTTTAGTGTCTTACATACAATTAGAGAAACAGGCTGTGCAGATACAGGTCAGCTATTTACCAGCTGTCAGAGCTTAGTGTTGTAAGGGATGACACAAAAGCAGAGCTAATTTTGTACTAGAAGAGTTTCTAAGATCTGTGCACACAGAAACAGACATTTTTATTAGTAGTGTAATAAGACTGTTTTTTATTTCCCCCCAGATAAGCTCTGTACATAGTCCTATATCACTCTGTTGCAAAAGTAGCTCTGGGCAAAATTATTCCAGCAGTTGAAGACAGACCTAGCCCCTACTATGCTTTGAATTCTCCTTTTTTGGGTGTGGGTTTGGTGGTTTTTTTTTGTTTTGTTTTGTTTTGTTTTGTTTTCTTGCAATTGGTATATAAATACCTTGGCAAAATTCAGGTTTGGTTATTCTAGGAGCCATTGGCCAAACTTGGTTTTAGCTATTGATAATGCTGCTCCCTGCTACAAGCAAGTCTTGTGTAGGGCTGCACTTTCCATAGCCAGTCACCCAACCTGACATATAAGGCAGCACATCTGTCAGAGAGGTCTAAGCACTTGTCCTCTCTAAGTGGGGCCCTGGAGGTATGTCAAGAGGGACCTTCTGAAATTGAGACATCTTACATAACTAACGACTTCACAAGTTCAGTCCATTGTGATCCCCACCTCTCTGCCCTCCCTTAATGTAACTGTGTGTGTATTTTTGAGGTCAAATGATTTAATGCCCAACATGAACACTGTCACATTTGAGGGGAGCATATCCCTTGCATCTCCATTGAAATATTAGTTTTTTGACATGTATGTCCAAGCAGCGGTGAAAAAGATGCCATCAATGTGTAAAAGGGACAGTAATCCAGAAATTAACACTGCAACCCCTCAGCTCCATGACTGTGATGAAGTCTGTGCAGGAAGCATGGTGAAAAGAGCAAGCTGGATTACTGGCCTGGGACTGAAAACATCAGGGTGCAGATTTTCTTTATTAAAATGAAGTTGTCATACTGTTGTACCTCACAATGACATTTACAGTAGATGTTATTAATTGTTTGCAAGATATCCATATATATCACTGATGGGGATGTTTCAGATTGCTAAGAAAACTTTGGAAATTAATATAATTCATTCCAACGCCATCCTGAGTGGGGAGCTGAACAATTATTCAATCCTCTTGATAAATTTCAAAGTAAAAAAATTAGTAATCATCAGTTATGGGCATGTATATGAGACCTAAGTGTTTAAATCATTGCAGGAATTTGTAGTTAATATGCCTAGGCTGATTAAATGTGGCAAAGGTGGCCCTGGCTGAACTCTCTGCAGCCAGCCAGGGAAGAGAACTGGAAGGATGTGAAGGATGGGAGTTTGTAATAATATGAGTGCAATTCTAATCAAAGTTGTTTCTGAGCAGAAACCTGCAGTAACTTACACCATGCTCTAGCACAACACTGTTTAACGCTGGTGATTTCTGGGCCAATGTTGTGAACCATTCTACTGGTGTAGCTAGATCTGGAGGATGGTGGTGAAAAGGCCTCTTACCCACTCTTGTCCATCTTCTCCCCTTGGCCCATGGGCCCTGTTTCAATTATGCAACCTGTGAAAATAGTTTTGGACCTTCTCATAACTGGGCAATGATTCATTGTCGCAAGCAAAGCTTTAATAGTCATTGTATAAGACATAAGGGAGCAGGCCAACAAGACACCTCCAAGGCACATTTACTGTATGAAAAAGGGAACAGGATGGGGATCCTGGAAAGGAGCCTGTTTGAAGGCTCTGAGTCATGAGGTCCATCCCTATCTCCTCAGCAAGACATTATCTTTGCCCACAGGTGAGTGCAGCTCTCCAGCACCCTGGCCTGAGATCCACGGTGGTGCAGCCCTGGTAAGACCTCTCTATTCAGCATTGGGGGAGAAGCAGCAGCAGCACTATGAGAGGAATGAAGGGCCTCCACACAAGTGAAGGTGCCAGAGCAGACCCATGCACAGAAATGTCCAGAGTCTGAGTGCACCAGGACGAACAGCTGTGGAAACAGAGGGCTGTTATCCCCACTTAACATAGGGGAAAGTGAATCACCGATGTTACATCACATTGCACAACCCTCAGCATTCCCGAATCCCACAGTTCAGACCTGGCTGAAGGACATCAATGAGCTGCCCACAGCACGTGCCAGTGCTAGGGACCAAACACAGCTCTACATTCCAATCATTTCAGGAAAGATATCTTTCTGGAAAATAAGCTGTCAATGTAACCAAAGGTACAACCTTGCTGAAGAGGGACTGAGGAAGCTCCTTTGGTCTGCACATTGGGAGTTAGATGGGGTGATTAGGAAGAACACTTCAAGTATTAAAAATCTGCGGAGCTCTGGCATCCCAGGCACAGACCTGAACACCAGGACCTCACTTCCCCTCCGTAACCGACAGAGCTAAGGATGCAGTGATCATTTGCTGCTGTAACAATCCTCTTTCCTTGCTGAAAGCCGGAAGCCTTTCCTCTCTTGCAGTTTCATTAGAGCTTAGAAATCAAACAACCAGCTCTGAAAGTGGCTGCTGGGACACACAGATTTGTGAGCTTCCCATTAACCCTCCTCTTTGCACCTCTCATATGTGGGGATAAGATGTGTCTTTTTTCTAAGAGTGACGAGATCTTTAGTCTCTGCAGGCTACTGTTTCATGCAGGTCCTCAAGCAGCCGTTGCTTCTCCCACCAAACTGGCAGATAAGGATCAGCTTCCCAGGAGGAAAGTGGGCAATGACCTTGATTGTAGCCTTGGGTGTGTTATCGAGGAGCTGGAAATGTGAAACAAATGGAGAAGACTCGTAGCAGACTACAAGCTTCCCTGCTCTGGGCTCAGTCTCACACCAACGAAGTACATGGCAGCTCCTGACTGAATGCAGTGGGAAGAGGTGGTTTTTTTCCAATATCCACAATGATCAATGAGGAATCGGCACAGAGCGCCCACAGCTCCTGCTGCAGAAAGCAGAGCAGGTGCCGGTGAATTAGATTCCCAAGAACTGTTGGCTTTTACACAGGCTCATGCAAGGTTGTTCATCACCATGGCAGATGCCAACTGCACTCAGCAGCATGGAAAAGAAATTAAAAGTAGGTGAAAAAGCCTTTTTGTTTAGCTGGAGGATAAGTAATAGATCAAGATGTTTAAAATATTAGCATATTGCTGCAGTTCAGACGTACAAGTGGGTTTCTGCAGCTTAACACATGGTAGAGTTGTCACCTGAGCTGTGGTGACTGAGTGTGTTGGTGGACGATTGCCAAGAGAAAAGCATGGTCCCAAAGTTAATTATTGTGAGTGATCTGTGGTAGCTCACTGCCATTCCCCCAGTGTCAAGCTCTTGGCTGAGCTCGAGAGCTGGCTGGGGAGAGCAGCTATCGTGGCCACACAGCAGCGTGACGTGGCTGGAAGCGACAACACGCTTATTGCCCATTACGTCCCTCTGTCAGCAGCTTGGCCTTGGAGAGGTGGAGCAATCTCCTAGTGCATTTGAGGGGATTTTAAGCTTGCTAGAGTAAATACAGCCTTTTCTGGATTATTAATACTAAAATTATTTTTCTGCGTTGAGGCAATGCAGAGGGTGCTTATATATTGAATAGGGCCACGACATGCTCACTGCTGCATAGGAAAAAGAGGGAGCAAGAAGCAATGCCTGTCTGTTGTGACCAATTCCTACCCTTTGCCATTAAAATGCTGCTTAATGTATTCCCCCCATAAGGAAACTGAGCGTTACATGAGGTGAAAAATCACAGCAATGAAGGTGAGCTCAGAACAACCGATGGACACAAACCCAATTGCCAAGTGCTTTCTCCACCCAAGATGCAGCTGCACGTTCAGCGGCAGATCTCTGATGTCACCTCGGCAGGTGTCATGGTGGTCTGGAAAGGGAGCACTGCCCATGCCACCAACTCCAGCAAGAGGTACCCTGGCTGGGCTTGCAACGACCTTCTCCAGCTCCTTCTCTTACAAGGAGTGAACAGAGGAAGCCAGCTTCTCCTGCAAATTCATGCATTGTTTTCTCATTTTTTTTAACTGAAAAGATGACTGGATCCATGCAGCTGGCTGGAGCCACTAGGAAAGGAAGAGCAGGCTGGAGACCTGCTTCTCTGTGGGGTGGTCTGTGCCCACATGGCAGCCTCAGACATTCATCAAGGGGAAGCCATCCTCAGCAGACTGCACAGACCTATCGTAGTTATCTTCCACATTGTAACAGGGATGCAAATAAAAATGTCCTTGTTCACATATAACTGTGCTGTAACTGATCTTGGGGCTGAACTCTTGCCATTAAAAGCCATTAATGCAAAGCTTTGCTATCAAAATTGTTATCAAAGTTACCTCACCTGGCCCATCATATCGGTGTGCATGTGTTCCGTGCGTGTGTGGGTATGTGCGTAAAAACACCCACAAGAGAGTAGATAACCAAACTTTTCAAATCTTACCAACTGTACAAATCTATTTCTTGCAGAGCAGGAACAGGAGGGGATCTCTGACTCCTCGTGACACATCTGAGCTAAATCCTACCCTCTGCTGCAACCGCCCACAGCTGAGCATGGGCTCATGGCTGACTTGTTTCCCCACCTTTTTGGGAAGCTTGTCACCGTGTTCCCTCCTGCACGGACCCCCTGCCAGCTGGGGTTGGGTGCGCTCACCTGAGCCAAGCTTGGTAGAGTTCACCTAAATGACAGTCACAGCAGTAACCGCCTTGCAGACCTCTCCTTTCTTAGCTGTGTGCCAGCCTGCTAAATTTAAGAAAATAAATAGTATTTAGACATAATAGGTACATCTATGAATAAAACAGGCTGTCTGGTGAATGAAGGCTTTCAAGTTTACCTGCGAGTCAAGTCATGACTCAGGGAGCACATACAGACCTTGCAAAATTATGTATCCTCTAAGTGCATCAAAGTGGCCAGAGAAGGGAAAAACAGCTGTGCATGTTTTTCTTTCTCCTCCTCTCATTTTGGGACTAAGCCTATAAAATAACAATGTGTCTTTCTAGTATTATCGTTTGGCTTTGATTTTCTGTAGCGAATTGCATAACAGCAACAGTCCTATTAATATTCAGCACTGAGTTTTTTGCTTTGTGCTTTCTCCCTTATTCCTTTTGCTTAATAGAAGAAGGAATTTTGCATTTGTTAGATGCCTGACAGCCCAGGAGACTGGGCTGTCCTCTGTTTAACTGTTAAATAGAAAAACATGGGGCTCATCTATGTGATAGTCCCTTCACAATATGCCAGCTCTGTTCATACATTAGGAAGCAGGTAAATTCAGACCACACTAAACCAGTGATGCTGATGGGAACATAATGGAGCAAGAGGGACTGAAACCTATCACTGCGAGGGGGCAATTAGTTACCAGATAGTCACGTTTGCAAGCCATAGGACGTGAATAAGTTGAAAAGTGCTGTGTGCCAGTACTGCTTTTCAAGCATGTGTTGGCTCAGAGCCTGGTATAGGGGAACTAAACCTGGAGTTGCAACATATCCCTACTATTCAAGTAAACAGTATTTCCTCACCTGCACTCCCGATCATCTCCCTATTATTCCCCACAGGCAAAAAAACTCATGGGGGTCTGGAAGGTGCTTGTCCAAAAGGAAAGCATGGGCTCCCTCCCCAGAATAGGGAAGGGCGAGCTGCCACAGTGCCTTGCTCTGCTCTGGTGTCACAGGGCCCCCAGCTGAGTGGGTAAAGCTGGGCTGTGGGAGCCACAGGAGCAAAATTAATTCTTGTTTTTCCTCCCTGTCCCTAACTCTCTGTGGTGTGGTGTGCAGCTCCTGTGGCCTGGCTGCATCCAGGATACATCTCAGTGCTGCTGAGGGCTGATGAACAGCAAGTGCAATACTTTGTTAGTACCAGCAGCTGGAGAGCCCAGGCCAGTGTGGATATGACACAGCAATGGTGCTTGCAGTGCACAGTTGCTGCACAAGGGCTGAAGGCTGGGAGCAGTCAGCCTTGGAAACCTTTGCAAACAGTTTCTGCCTGCAAATGCTGCCTGAGATGCCTCAGACCACACGGAGATATGCAGCATTTCCCCTGCAATGAATCAGCATGGGATCTGGGTTCCAGGGCAGCAGCTCTACTCCCCAGAGCAGCAGCTGCAGCAGAAACCAGCAGCAGCTTCACTTAGTCCGGTTATGCCGCTGCAGAGCATCACAGCTGGGTTGGAAGTGCTGCTCCAAGAGTGTGAAACCGAGCGAGGATTTGTTCCGCTCCATCCTCCTTTGGGTAATGCTATGAAATAAAACATTTTTTACTTTTAGAGCCGAGCGAGGAAAACGTAAATCCTCACATCTTTTCAAGGGAATTGTGATGTTTATTGAAATTCCTGAGGTGGCCACTAGATGCCCCTGTTTTCTGATGAGCGCTCCAGAGCGGGGCAGGCGCCGGGGGAGCTGCAGCCAGGACCTGAACTTGGGGCTCAAACTGTGTAGAAATCCTGATGGCTTCAGCCTCCCCCTCCCTGATGACCTTCAGTTAGCTGGGACTGTCGTTCCACATGTGACAATCAGGAGAGACGGTGCTGCTTATTAATGGGAATGGTGTCCACCTGCCTTTTCTGCTCTGGTTTTGTGGTGGCTCTGGAGGAGGTGACGTAAAGCTCAGTCACCAGTGGCCGTGCATCAGGGCATGGCCGCCTGGACCCACACACCCTGTCCCTGTGACCATACAGCCTCTTGTGGTGTTCCATCCCTGGAGCAGCACTCTCAGCCTCTGCTGCCCTTCAGGGGTGAGTCAATCCATACCAGAAAAGTCAGTCTCCTGGCAAAGCCATTAACACAATCGGAAACATTTCCCTAATTAATCCTGAAGTGTTTCCTTGTGAATGTTTTGTACACGTCCAGAAGGGAGACTGACACCATTCCAATGGGAATCTGGCACTTCGTCAGCATCAGGGAGCTTTTGTGGTTGCTGAAATAGTTGTGCCTCCAGAAGATAAATGCTTGCACCATGTCCTTCCAACTCCAGAGAAAGTAGGCAGCAATGGTCAGTGTAGAAAATCACATACAACATTTGCGCCTTCTGAAGTGATCCCTCCCCTTAAATGTTCTTGACTTAAGCAAGGATTTATTTGATTGTCTCTTAATTTAGGGAGGACAAATGTTCCTGCTCTGGTGGAGTTGGTTCTCTGGCCATGCTTCACGGGGCTTGCACCAGCCAATTTTCTCTTACCAAAGTCCACAGCAGGCCCTAAGGTAACAGTGCATAGTAAGTATTACAGACAGATACCCAACTCAGAAATCCTTTAAGATACGAAATGTTGATTTATGGATTTGGTGCAAAAAGACCTTGTTTTTTGTCTGGGCACTCAGCCTCACAGGGAAACATTAGAGATCTCCTTGCTTGAGCTTTTTTCTTAATGAGATGAGTAAAGTGCTGCAAAACCTTCAGAAGAGAACAAAAGTGTTCTCTCAGGATGAGAACACTTATAAAGGTCTTCCGCTGCCTAATTCTTCCTGTTTTCAGGTGTAAGGTACCTAATTAGCACTACTGAATGTGACAGGGGCTCAGAGCTCTGAGTCATCTGGGAAGATGTACTTTTTCAGTTGACACTGCTAGAGAAGCAAAGAGCAGCACAGAGGAAAAAGCATGTGAAATTCCTAGTGACCTAGTATCACAAAAACTACTGGGATCCAAAATACCTTTGCAGATGTTTAGAAACCAGTAGTTACTCCATCTGTCACCCACTGCAATTAAAAGGGTCCCTCTGCTTCCCTCCAGAAGCTCTGGATCAGAGTGTAAGCCTCAAGACACCACTCCTCTCCACATTCTGCTGCTAGTAACTGTGTTTTGTGCAGTCTAATCCACAGGTTTTTGGTTATGAGACATGGATGGTTAGTAATGAGCCTTGTGATCATGATGGTACCAGCATAACAGTGTTTCAGGAAGGCTTACATCAATGTGTCACACAGCATGTAGCACAGGCAGCCCTGAGGCTGGGCTTCCTCTAGACTGACACTGTGCAGGCCAAGCTACTTCTCTGGAAGCCACAGATTGCCTGCCATTTTTTCCTAAATTAAAAAAAAAAAAAAAAGTGCCTCAAATGTACAATAGAAAATGAAGCCTGGATTAACTGATATCTCTTGTCTCTCAGTGATTTCCTTGTGCCTTCCCTTGGGTTCATGCTGCTCTGTAGGATTATGGCATTCCAGACTCATTGGCATAATGATAACACGGCTAAGAAATATGGAGACTCCCCTCTCCGTGCTAATCCATGCCAAGAGAATACTGAAGGCAGTAGATAAAGGAGTCACTAACACTGAGCTACATTTTGCTTCTAAGAATTGCCTCCCAGAAGCTGTAGCCATTTTGAAACCTTTTTAATTTTCAGAGAAAATGCCTCCTGTGCCCATAATTAAGAGTTTAATATGCCACAGGGTCCTGTTTATCACAATAACTTATTTTGCAGAAGAACAGATAGAGTAACTCTTTGTAGGTCCTCTGAATATCTTTCAGCCAGTCCATTAGATGGGGCTGTGATACTGGGGATTTTAATCACCGGTATTCATTATTCAGTTATTATTCATTTATTTTAATAAAGAAGCTACATATTTCCTTTGTTTCACAGGCAGCAAGATCTGGTGAGGGATTTCAAAGCACAGAACATTTTCGTTATCTTCAAAATTGACTAACTACATTCACAAGTTTACAGGGTGAGCACATCAGGCTGAGCTGCTGCTTCTCCTCTTAGCATCTCACAGAAGGCATGTGGATCCAAGGCAAAGACACCTGTAAATGTGGCATGCATCAGAAGACATATGGAAGCAGTCTTTTATCTCATGTGATGATTAATTGCATGTTCCCAGCTGGAATATAGTTTGAGAGCTCTCTTCAGTTCTTCAGCAGGAAAAAAAGGTCTGTGTTCTAACATCGTTCTAATAGCTGTGAGCAGAGTGCCCTGGAAATGGAACATGGCATCAGTGTACTGTCCTATTAAAAGAGCACATGAGGTTTTATGGCTAAAAGTCAGATTTCTTTAGTGTCTCCTTGGTGCAAGATGATGCAAAGGGCAAAAGTAACTTAACTGCAAACTGCTTTGCTTCAACAAAGAGCAATTGCTGTAAGTATGCTGAGCAGCCAGAGATTGAATTATTATATACACTATGTATGTGTGTAAATATATTTTAATACATAGTGATGGTTTCTGTGACAAAAACACTATCTAAATCATGGTGTCTCATGACTTGCTTCCTTGCTGTTCCACTTCAGTACCAAGAGGTAGCCTGATTTCCAGCTGACTTCTCCCCAAACTCCCCTGTTTGCATATGCTGGTGGGTGGACTATATGCCCTTGTTTAGTTTCTTTTCTCTTCACTGCACTGAGGACACAGGGAAATTGAAAGCCAGCCAGATGCACACTAACGTGAAGAGGGAGTGTGGTACATGAAGAGTGCCCGTGGTACATGAGCCATCAGGAATCAGTACAATGAAAAGCTTTCAGGATGCTAATCTTGAATGGTTTGGGCCAAACCATTGTGCTGAGGCTAGCAGCTGCGGTGCTGGCAGGATCCACAGTGAAGCAGAGGTTCATGGTGTACAGGGGAGGTTCCTGAATTGGGGAAACCTCAGGGGAGCAGAGAGACCCACCAGGAGCCTGCAGCTCACGCAAGAGTGGCTGACAAACCCCCATCCTAAAGAGGAAACCCCGAGGAAGAGCTAGCTTAAGGGGAAAACAAATGGTGGTGATTAGTGTCTGTCTTGGTCACAGTGACCACAAGTAGCTGAGTTTCAAACCATTGGTGATAGGAGAGAAACTGCCAGCAAAACTTTGACCCTGGATTTGGGGAGAGCAGACTTGAGGCTGCTGAAGGAACTAGTTAGTAAGGTCCCTTGGGAATCTGCTTTTGAAGATGTTGGGGTCCATGAATGCTGGTGACTTTTTAAGAGTCATCTCCTAAGAGCTCAGAAGCAGGCAATTCCAGACTTCTAAAGTGTTGGAAGTCAAGCAAAAGGGCAGAAGGTTGGCTTGGCTGAGCAGGAATCTTCTTCTAGAACTTAGGTGGAAAAAGAAAGTGTATGGACATTGGAAGCAAGGACAGGTGACATGGGAGGACTACAGAGATGCTGTACACAACTGTAGGGAGAAAATTTGTGGGGCCAAACCTTGATTAGAGTTCAAGCTGGCCAGCACTGTGAAGGACAACAAAAAAGGGCTTTTTAAAATACGTTAATAGCAAAAGGAGGATGAGAGATAACATTGGTCCATTACTTGATGAGGTCAGTCACCTCACAAATAGGGACATAGACAAAGCAAAGACATTTTATGCCTTCTTAACCTCTGTCTTCAACACTGATGATGGGCCCTGGGACCCCCGGAGCCCTGTTTTGGAAGACTGTGACTGGGGGAATGACAAACAACCAGCTACTCTGAACTTGTTTCAGACCTGTTGCTCCAGCTGGATGCACTTAAAATATAAGGCCCAAAGGGATTCATTCCAAGGTACTGAAAGAGCTGGCTGATGTTATTGTGGGACCTCTCTCTGTTATTTTTCAACAGTCTTGGAGTTTGGAGAGGTTGCAAATGACTGGAAGCTGGCAAATGTTGTCCCAGTTTTCAGGAAGGGTAAGAAGGAAGACCCTGGTAATTACAGACCTGTCAGTCTCACTTCAGTGTCTGTTAAAATTATGGAGAAGGTTCTAGGAGTTATTGACAAACACTCAAGAGACAATGCAGTCATTGGTCATAGCCAGCATGGGTTCACGAGGCGAAAGTCCTTCTTAACTAACTTAATTTCCTTTTTTGATAAGGTCACCCATCTAGTTCACCAATGGAAGCCATTAGATATGTTTTGGGGGGCGGATTTTAGCAAAGCTTTGATACTGTCTCTGACAGTATCCTTCTGGACAAAATGTCCAGCATACAGCTAGACAAGTCCATAATACATTGGGTGTACAATTGGCTGATGGGTCAGGCTCAAAGAGTTATAGTAAATGGGGTTACCTCAGGCTGGCGGCCAGTCACCAGGGGGTTCCCCAGTGCTTGACTTTAGGGCCAGTGCTCTTTAATGTTTTTATAAATTATCTGGATGCAGAAGTTGAATGTACATTAAGTAAGTTTACCAATGATACAAAACTAGGAGGAGCTGTGGAATCCTGGGCAGAGAGGCCTTACAGAGAGATCTGGATAGACTAGAGAGCTGGGCAATCATGAACTGTATGGAACTTAATAAGAGCAAGTGCCAGATTCTGCACCTGGGATAAAGTAATCTTGCTTACACGTACAAATTGGTGGATGAGAGGCTGTAGAGCAGAGAGGTTCTTCACTGAGCGGGTGGTCGGTCACTGGAACAGGCGCCCCAGGGCAGTGGTCAAAGAACCAAGCCTATTAGAGTTTTAGGTAGTCCTGCAAGGAGCAGGCAGTTGGACTTGATGATCCTTATGGGTTCTTTCCAACTTCGAGACAGTCTATGATTCTACAATTCTAATGTAAATTGTCTCAAGTTATGCCTATTAAATTTATTATCTGTTTTCACTTGTCCTCGTTGACAGTTTTGATTGGTGAGCAAATACAATCTTGCAGTCCACTGGGTCTGGGTTTTGTCTGTTTTCCGTCATTCAGCTCAACTAGAAAACTCTGAGGCAGTGAGGCAGACCTCAAATACCTAGCCCATTTTCTATGTACTACCTGACCACAAACATCTCCGAGCTTGGAGAATACCCACCCTGATGCTGATTTGGCGAGGTGAGGGGACAGTAGTCTTCCCTCATTCCCTGGCCAGTACCTAGAGCAGCACGCACAGGCCACCAGACCACATTGCAGCTGTTCCCATCCACAGCACATCTGGATCCTGTCCTGACTCTCCCTCCTACATCATGTCAAGGTAGCTCACAGAGTTCTGTGGTCCCTGATTCTGCAGAACAGAATTACCACTGCTCTTGTTTTCAGGAGCAGAGGGGGACCATATTTGCCTGCTATGCAGACCTCAAGCTCTGCCTTAGCAGAAGTAAGTTTCCATACCATTTCATGTTATAGACAAGGCCTATTGAAGGGTGTAGTGTAGAGAGTGCCAAACATGCACAAAATCTGCAATTGTGCGTATTTCAGCACAGACCTTCACTTCACTCTTCCAGTTTGCTAGGCACTCAGACAATAGAGAAACAGCTGCTTCTGTTTCAGGTCAGTTAAGTGTTGCACCAGGATTGAAGCATTCTTTTAGGCTGTTGAAAAATACAGCACTTAAACTGAGAAATGCCTCGTTTCTCTAGTCCTGTACTTCCTGGTTTGTTGCTACAAAAGGGGTACTGCTGGAGAAAATACCTTCAGTTCCAGTGGTCCTACCAAACCCAGAAAGGTCATTATAACCACTGAGGCTTAAGAGTAATTGTTTGGGCTGTTTTACTTTTGGAAAGGATATCACTGGAAAGGCTGCCCTATGTTTACCCTTTGCAGTGGCTACAGCCAGGGTCTAGGACATGGTTTGATTTTCCAGTGAGAAAGCATTCGTCAAGTCCTGTAAATCTAGCACATTGCATGCCATGAGCTGCCATCAGTGTGTCATAATGAATGTGAGCACATTTCTGAGGCCACTGCTCCCTAGCAGGTAATTCCTCGCCATGCAAAAGATCCCCAAACACAGGTATCTATTAATCCAGCTGTTGTCTCATCAGACATATATGCTTTAGTTCCTTGCTCCTAATTATTTCCTGCATTACAGTATTATAGGAACTAGCCTACAGGTGATTTTAACTTGTTGCTTGCAAAGAAAAGATGACATCCTTAATACCAGTAAAGCTCAGCTGTAACAAGTCATGATTAGCACCATTTGATCTTAACTACTTGTTTCCTTGGGCTTTCAAATAAAGGCAATAATCCTTTGATGGTGACACCAGGATTCTGTGTCAACCTGCACTGCCAATAACCGCCCATGTCCTGTGACATTCAAGTTAGGCTGCACATTTGCATAGAATGGCATCATTTCAGGTATAAATCATCCAACAGCATACCTTTCCATTGGAAAGTGATGTTGGTGACCAACCCTTCAATCTAGCTGCCTAGAGAATCAAGCAGCCTAAAGCATTTGACAAGCGCCATATGTGACAGAGAGAGAATAGTGAGATGCCTGGATCCTTCTTGCCAGTGTAGTTCCTAATGCCTTGCTTGACATCAAGGAGTCAGGACACAGGAGAAAAAAAGACATATGCATCAGTCTGGAACTTCAAAAGCATGCAGGAATGTCACTTCCACCAACAGATACAAACCTACTGGGTTTCCTCTGGCAATATTCCAGTTTAAGGGGCACTGTGTTGGGGGAGGAAGACATCCCTTGGCTTTTTTTCTCCATAGAACTATTTTCAGCACACAGTCTACCTTGAGACTATCAACACTCTCATAAGCCAATTCTTGATTCAGATATACCAAACCTTCTCATAGATGTATCTGGAAGTGTTGGGGTCCCATCTGGGCCAAGCATGTTTTGCTTGAAGTGCCCTCTCTTTCACCTAGCCAGAGTTCTTGGCTTTTACATGTTTAATATCTCCAGGCATCTCAAGGGTGGGTGGAATGGTAGCTCCCATACAGCTTCCCTGCCTACAGCACATTTCACCCATGACCAGTGATCCCGCTTTTTCTGGGAAAATTCAGATCTGCTATACATTTGATGTGCAATTGATCTGGGTATGGAGAAAGTGTCTGATGCATCCTAGAAGAGTTAGACTCACTGTTATACACATATTTGGGCTTGGGAAATCCATGACAAATATGGCACCTTTAGTAAATGTGTTGCTTATGCACTCAGGCTTCAAAGTGCAGAGATTAGTAACTTTTGATATGTAGAGTGTAACTGATGCCTCCAAAATCATAGTTATATTAAAAAAACCCACCTAAACTATATTATTGGCTGAGAGAACCAAGAGGTGCAAGGTTTGAGGGGAAAGCAATGCATTTTATGACACTTAGTCTGCCTCCACATATGAGTTTATAAGAAATCTGAGACACAACATTTAAGATTTCCTAGAAGTGGGGTCAGTCTTTAAGAGTAGAGACTGAAATGATTTTAAAGATACTAAAGCTACTTTAGTACTGTGAAAAGGCAAATGCAAAAAAAAACAAGTTCTAGGAAAAGGGGAAAGACAGATAAATAGGATATGAAGAGGATGCAGTAGAAACTGGAGAGGAAAAGAATAAAACCTTGAAAAAAAAAAACCCTCACAACCTTCCTCCCTCCAAGCACACACTCTCCAACTCACATACATAGACCTCCACAGAGGCCAATTTAACACAAGGAATTTGTATTGCTCTCAGTCACTGTGTTGTGTCCTCTGATGTGAGGGACCAGTTCATCACTAATGAGGAAACCAGTTACGCACCTGATTATCTCCCATCCCATGTCTCACTCCCGCTGACATCAGCAAGTTGAAAGCATTGGCCAAAAGTCAATGGAAGTGCATGTTACTTACCCCTTGCTTTGGCTCAGAGTGCTTCAGGGAAGGGATTACATGCATTCTAGGTACGTGAAACTGGTCATAAAATCCAAACTACCCCAGCTGCAGGTACGATGGAACAGATGTTCAGACCAGAGGGATCTTCAGACCATCTGTTCCAATCCCATTCTTCCTCTCCAACCAGCTACCAAATACTTCTTAAGACTGCCTAACATACTCCAAACCTTTATTTGCTTGTGGAGGATAGAACAAAGCTTTGAATTAACTCATATACAGAAATACACAGCTAGGTTTGATCTCCATATAGGAGGAACACAAGCAGGTACCATGCAAATTCTTCCAGAAAGAGGCTCTGCCATCTTCTGTCTTATTACACCAAACCCTGGAGAAAAAAGGCAAGAGAAGGGAGAGGAGAGGAGGCGTGCCTGTGACATGCCATGGCACCTGTGACAGCACAAGGGGCAAGTCTCTGTCTGGGGAACTGCACACGGGAAACTGGAGTAGTTTTTCCTGGAAGAACCCCCCTG
>VZTL01038781.1:0-68493 GCA_013400535.1 Scopus umbretta
AAAAAAAAAAAATCACAGAAACAATTTTACTCACTGGAAATCTCATTTTAAAAAAAACCCTGCACTTGTCATAGCTTACAGTTTAATTAATTGGTTCTTTTTCTTTAATTTGAAATCAAGCATAAGACATAATAAAATGGAGGTGGTTATACATTTTATTGCATATTTATTTCTTAACCTTAAAGTAGCAAATAAGGAATTTCAGATTCCTTTAGAGACCACGCAAGCAGGCAAGATTTATAAACATGAAAGGAAGTCAGCCAGCTCCACTGGCATTCTCAATAAATGTGTATTTTTAGGAACGCATTTGTACCACTTTTGTTAACACTTTGGGATCTGTACAGTACAAATACACCTGTTTCCATATTCATTTTTCCTAAATTCTGCCCTATCAACAGCTTTTAGCAGGTTCTTTCTTTCAAGAATTACTCTGAGCTATTGGTTGTGACTCTTCCTTTCACTTTAAGATGAATTTAAAATATACCACTATTTCAGTGTGATGGACTTTCCTTTTAGTGCTATTTCTCCCTCCTCCATACTGTTCATTGCTTCTGTTATTGTTTTCAAATTCTGGTTTTGTGCTGACTGTGACTGAAATCCAGAAAGGATCATCCTGTTCCCAAAAGTGGCAAGGTCCAAATCCTATCCTGATAATCAATCCATCAATCCCCAACAGAGGCGTTAACACAGATTCCCCTCCTAGACTGAACGCATTACATGTGGCAAGGGTTTGTCTTACATATAGCAAAAAACAACGACGAAGAAAACCTCCTTTTTAATCCTCAGGCACTGAATTCTAAAGCCACAAGAAACATCACCTCTCGCTCTTTGCTTTTCCACTTCTTGAGTGACTTCCTAAACGTACCAGTTGTTTTCAGCCTGGTTTTAGCCTGCAGCTCCACAAATTCATCCTCTCCTCCTATCCATCGTTCTCCTTTCATAACCCTTCACCTTTCTGAAATCCCAAAGGATTATTTTTAAGTTGGATGAAAACTAATGACTGAGTAACAGGAAGATGCAGACTAGAGCGCTCGAACTTGTGAGACAGCACCACAGGCTCAGTCATCGGCCAAGCGGTCAGCACGTAGGTGCTGTCTGGCCACACACAAACTCCACATTAGCCACAGCTACCTTTTCCCAAGGCGTTAGGGGAAGACGAGGTAGCTGGCAGTGCTATAAATGTTGAACAGGGACAAAAATCACAGTGGACACAAAGAAAGCTTGAAATTATATTTATCACAGTGCGTGCGGAGATCAGGCAGAGGGACAGGTGACCCAAGTCTCCAGGGCACCAGGCTTTAAGTAAGTAGTTTTTTCACAGAACAACTCTTTTCTAATTGGATTCTACACACTTCAGTAAAAGTACACTGTGGCTACTCCTTTTCTCCACAATTACATTACCAGTTGCTGAATACCAGGGTCTCTTTTGGGGGGAGATGGAGGAGGGGAAATCCAGTGAAATTTAAGATATCTTTGAGTACTTGCTGAGCTTTTCCCTTTATTTGCAGTACAACTAGTTTACTAGCACCAAAATCCTGGACTGTACTATCTGGCTTTATAAAATCATAAAATAGTAGAATCACAGCGTTTCATTTCCAAGCAGACACACCTGTGAACGTGGATGGCAAAATCAATTTCTCTCTTAATTGATTCTGTGGAATCTCTTAAAACAGAATGACAGAGAGGGAAAATAACCATGGTGGGAAGCTGAGAAGTCTCCATGAAACTTTCCAAGAAATTTCCTTGCTGTGAATCAGCACAAGGTAAGAATCTATGAAGCCAACATCCCATCTAAAAAAACAAAAGTGGTGATCATTGTGATGCAGTGCGAAATTCCTTCCAGTTGCATTACTAGCCCTTCCTCTCGTAACTTTACAGATAGTAAACAAACAACCCTTTACACTATCCCCGAAGTAACCTGGCCATTCTGTGCTGGTCAAAGCACAACACTGAGTAAACACAGAGTTTTTCACCACCTCTTAACACTTAATTCATGATTTTTTGGAAAATAAAACTGAAAGGCGGCAGTTTCTTAGCTTAGCTCTATTGTCAAAGCCTACTTAAAGCAAGCAAAGTTTAAGGATGATGAAAACTTCATCTTAAATGCCATCATAACCCGAGAGAGTAATAGTTATTTAGAAGTGGCACGCCAACTTAAAATATTTGTAAAGACTGTTGGAGAGGAGTCGCAAAGTATTTCCTCCCCTTCTTCCTCCTACATGTAGAATTTTAATTCCCAAAGTGCTCCAAAGTCCTCCAAAATCCAGATCTCCTTGAAAACATGCATATCAACTGAGCAACAAGGAGTCAGAACTATGCAGTGACAGATTATCAAACTGATGAACATCACAATAAAAATATGCAAGATAAACACAGACTGAGCTCTTCCTGAGGTTTACTGATTGCAGATACCAGGCAGTATATTTACTCCAGAGCATAACATCCGTGTTCTTTTCTCATAAACTCTGCAGTGGTGACCATTATGAAGGCTGGAAATGGCACCCTTCATGTGTCCCAATTATTCTTTTTCATGCAGACATGAATCTTGTGGAGTGTTTGATGATTTAAAGTAAGGAAGACAAAAAGAAGGGATAGTAACAGGACCAAGAGAGAGATTGAAAACAAGCTAGAGACAATCATCACAACTGCAAGCCTTTCAGCATTAAGACACTCACCTGCTGTGGACTCACAGCAAGGAGCTTTTCTCCTTTCTGTAATTCTCTAAAACAGGACTGGTAGTGATTTAAGCACCACAAAAGAATACCTGGGGACCAACCAACCATCTGTCTTTTTCACGCATAAGAATTATTCATGCCTCTTCTACTATCCCCTACTACTTTTGCCCCAGCTCCTTAGGTATGTCACAGTCTATGTTGCTTTCTGCATTGATGACTTGATATTAAATGGTACCTTAATTCTGCATTTTCAGATTTTCTGTTGGTTGGGCTAGGGAGGTGAGAGGTCATATGTACACGAACATCTTCTTGGAAACTCACAGCTACCAACTTCTGTGCTCAGAAAGTACCTGGGATACAGACAAGCAGATCCAACCTTCCAACAGAAGAGTTTTGCGTAACAAGCATACCTTGGCTACACCATCAATCAAGCTTTGCTTTGACACAAACAGTCTGCCAAATCTCAAACCTCTCTACTTTGATTAGGGTCATCAAGAAGGCAGACCCGTTCCTGAAAGCAAATATGAAGATCTCTGTTGATAAAGTTTGCAGCTGACAGGAAGGAAAGATTAAAATACAGGTGAAATGTTAATGATAACAGCTCTACACAGCTTTCTGGAGCATAGAGATGGGCTGAAAAACATGAGTTTTAGTACTGCTAGACCAGCTGACGTGCCACACAACCAGGAATACAGCCCACACTCAAGATGGGGCATTATTAGTCTTGCTTTTACTACAACTAATAATAGCTAGACTATTAATATTTCAATTATATCAAGAATAAATGGTCTTACTTACATAAAGTATATGCTTATTTGCTTGCTTACTTAGCCCATAAACAAGATTTTCAGAATAACAGGTCAAACCATTTCAGCCCCAGTCAACAGTGGTCACTGGGCCCATAGTACTCATTTGAGTTGGAGTTGTGGATTCCCATGTCCACCTTTTTGTGCCTCAGCATTGTAGGAAGCAGGAGTGAAGCATTTCCTGGGAGTTTGTCTTTTAAAAGCAAAATTTACCATTTCTCTACATGATCTATTAGATACAGTACATGTGTTTTGCAGATGATAAATATGCACTGCATATTTATGTATGTATAATATAATTTCATGTAAATGAAAACTAGCTTTCCACTTATTCATGGAGTGTCCTTTTAGTGCTCCCAGCTGAATAGGAATGCCTTGTGCCCAGGAACTGGGCCACCTGAGCTGCCACCTGCAAGGGCAAGGCAGGGCAGAGGGTAACAGAAGTCAAAAAGAGAAAGAACAAACTGAAAATTTGATGGAGTAAGGCTCGGCCATTCCCTCACCCCTCCTGCATCTAAGTGCAAGAAGAAAGGGACAAAGAGATGGGACTGACAAGGAGTTGAGGCAACAGGGGCATATGGTGATGTGACTGAATCCAATTTGGGGTCCCAATGTGGAAAACCCCAAGTCCAGCCTGTGCTGGTCTGCCCCCATGGGCAAAGCTCCTCACTCACCACGCGTGACTGCTCTTCCGTGGCCCCGTCCCAGGCACCCCCAGAGATTCACCAGCTGCACCCTTGCCCCGAGAGCAGCGCAGCGTGCAGCCTGCCCTTCCAGCAGAAGGATCTTTGTCCCAGCTCAGAGTGCTGCAGCCAGCACCCAGCCCACAAGCAGCTCTCCCCTGCCACTCGGGTCCAGTCCCGTCAGAAGAAGATACCCTATTCATTTTTTTGCGTTTTAAACACAAAAATGAAACCAAGCATTATTACAGAATAATTTATTGGCATGAGAAAAGGGTGGGTATCTTTTGAGTATACATTGACCAAAAAAATGCAGAGAAGCCTCCAATGCAGGTGGTTCACCATCACCCAGTTTCAGAATATGCATGGACTATACCCAAAACCAGAAAGGATGTAACACGCAGATTAGCTCTTTATCCAGGTGTCACAAGCCTCTGAATAATTCCACCTGATGTGACAGGGGCTTACTTCTCCTACACGCCTTGCTGAATAGCTGACGGTCCCATCAATAGAGCCACTGTCATTGTGAGATTGTACAAGTGCAGGCACAGATGCGGTTCTCCAAAACACCCTTATCCATTTGCTTTTTGAGCAAAACAATTTCTCATAAGAATATGCTGGCTTATATATTTCAAGACTCCGAGCATTCTCCTCCTCTTGCCTGTTACCCAGGGAGACTACACGATGGCATGGTCGCCATGGCAACGGTGGACAAACTTAAGATGTTTTCATTGCTGTAGATAAAAGCCATCTGCATTATTTTTCCATTTCTGTTTCTCACACCACCAGCGCAGACTCCCAAGCCAAAATGTAGCAGCTGCGGTGCCGCGCAGCAGCCAGGAAGCGTGTACCGCTCCCAAACCGCGTCCCTGCGCCTGCTGGTGGGGAACAGGGCAAACCACCTACAGGTGATAACAAAACGAGATTGCGGCCTGCCCTCCTTCCTCCCGCACCTCATGAGGGTCGGCTTGGAAGACATTTTTCTGAAAAATCTTCCGACCTCATGCCAATGGGGAAAAAAGTACACAGTTTTGCCTAAACACCGAAAAAAGGGTTGGGGAGCATATGTGTAGGTTTACACAGAATACGTTCCCACTCAGATTTTGATTCTTTAACCACGTTTCTGGGAGAAAAAAGTTCTTTTTAAATTACCCAAATTGATTCATTTCCGTTCCCACACATTCATTCACAATGTAGCCCCTTACTGGCTCCACAAGCTTCTAAGTTCTACTTCTGAGATCTTCTGTCAGAAATGTGCTTTACTGTCCCAAAGACACCATCTTCTACACGTCGGGGACAGACCCGTGGGAAACCTCGGCTGGTCCGAGGGATCGGAATGCAAGTTTAACATTGACCTTGAGCAGATACCCGTGTGCCTCTGAAGAGGCTGGAGAGTCCCGAGCAGAGCTGGGTAAACAAGATTAAGGAACTGCCAGACTGCAAGTAGAGAAAGCTCATTGAAGTTACAACAAAGAGAAAGTCATCCAATTATGAACTGTTGGTTTTTGAGTGATCCAATCATATATGGACACACATTCTTAAGGAAGATATAAAAGGGCTTGTCTAAACAATGAAACGAACACTCTTTTTTGATGACAACTGCTGTTTGTGTCGTGTCCGTCTCTACAACGACACAGACCTGACTCAAGCGCACCCTATCTTCAATCCAATCATTTTCATAGTAGATATTACAAAGAAAATCTTTGCTCACATAAACAGGGAACTCTGGACCCCTACTCTGATATAATTTGGGCTACAATGTATCTGTTCAGTTTTTACTGGTACAGCACAGCCTGTACAGTTTTTACTAATACAGCCTTTCAAGGCAGGGACCCAGCCTTGAAAATTCAGTGTGGAAAAATAATTTCAGCTCCATTTTTTCTCTGAATGAGGAATCAGCAATCACCACGAAAGGTCTCATCCATGGGTATTTGGCATTATTGATGCCATCTCTGTATCTATTCACGTATAGTTGATCAGACATTTATAAATAATTCTTTTCATGATACAAGAGGTGGAAATTCTGTGACCACTCTTGGAAGCTGTGCTGTTTCTCTGTGGCTAACAAATAAAACCTTTTATTTTTTTGCTCTACAGTAGGCTGAGATGACTGAATACATCCAGAAAGATCTATTAATTACGCATCAAATTAAGTTTCTGCAGTGTTTTCCAGACAACGACAACTGGATATTCTATACACATAACTTATGTGCTAGAGGTAGAGTTCTGGGTTGCTGTTCTTGCAGGTTTTTGGTTTTTTGCTCCTTACCAGGACCAGAATTTTGGGAAGTTTCTGTTTTCCTAACCATTAAGCTGAATTTGTGACATTGATACATGAACATGCACTTCCCATGTATTAAAAAATTACATTATTGTAAAAAGCCAATTTCTTCACAACAGCACTTCAATTAAGATGACAGACATCTCAGAGGATGCTTCTTAATTTCAGTAATCACTTGTAATGCTGTTTTTATCTTTCAGTGGGTGGAAATGTGGTGTTTAATGTTACATGCCTGTTACCTGCTTATGCTGTCTGTAGCTTACAAATCCTCTGACTCCTATCAAAACAACAGTACGAAAAAATTTCTTATAGGATTTTGTTAAAATCAGGAGTTTCCTACCAAATCAAGACCTGCCTGCGAGTTAAAGATAGTCACAGAAGGGGCAGCTGACGTTTTGGGCAGCAAGAGCTTCTTACCTGCTTTTTTTACAGCCAATTCTATCCTGTAAAAGTCTTCAACACAACCCCAGCCCAGGCTGTGATCAGGTCACTAATAAAATAAACAGACTTTCTTTTTCTCTCATGTTAAAGTTATTTTTCCAAATGTCACATCATTCTTATTGATTTTTTTTTTAAAAAAAAAAAAACAACAAACAACTCTGAATCCTTTCCAGTCTCTTCATTGAAAGGATAAATGGAACAGAGTATACTCTTGGAGTAAAGGTCTTAATGTTCAAGTAAGAATAGCTATGAAATGTTCCTACTACTGCTTGATATTGTCATATGCTCATGAATAACAGATGTTTTTGTTCAGTCATCAAGTGATCCCCAAATCCTTCTTTAAGTTGCTACATCCATTGTCACTATACCAAATTTTTATACGCAATATCCTACTGGTATTATACACAAAACATGAATACAATTAGATATGGCAGCCCACCACTCTGAATTAAGAGCATAAGTAAATTGCTGTCAGTTAATTTCATATCCCAACTTCAAAAGATAACTGATTTTAAGTTTAAAATTTATTAGACTTTCAAATCAGCTGACAACCAGATCTAGCTTCAAGAAAAGTCAATACAAGCTATAGAGAAAAGATAACTGAGATTGAAAATAACAATAATAATGAAAAAAATATATGGTTTGCAACCCTTCTGCCAAGATTTGCTAGTTCCATACACTTTTGTTTAAATAAATGGAGGTAAACAAAGGAAAAATTAAAGCTCTAGTACAATGGCGTGGTGTTTTCATTCAGATAGAGAATCCATCAGTGGCAGATGCAGGACACTGGATGCTTTTTGTTTCCTTACCAGCCTCATAAGAAAGCAGCATTAAACCAACTTAAAGCAAAATTAATGAGTACCTATTCAAATAATTTAGGGATATGACAGATTCTCCAGCATTATCCACAGCTGATGTCATAAGACATACAACCTAGTTCAACCAGAATTTATGGGGATGAGTAAATGATTGCTGCATGAAGTTCCAGGCTCGAATTACGCATTCTTTTCAGTCTAACAGCTTCTCACTTGGGTCTGCACCAAAACCACTTTATATAAAACTCTGAACCATCCTTTATGCCATATACGTTCAGGGGAAATCCCTGGCTGCTTTTGTAATTCTGCTATCAAATCTATATGATCAGGCATTGCATAACTGATTTATTTCAGTCCTTGAAGTTGCTTACATGGAAGTAGAAATGCGCATCAGAACATACTGCTCTAGTGTCCAACATCTCCGTGTCCAAACTTGTCCATTCTTTCAGGCTGAGCTATACTGAATTCTTCTTTGTTTGTTTGTTTGGCTCACTCCTCTGTGTGGGTAGGAAGTAATACAGAGCTTTTCTGGGCTCCCTTATGTACTGTATGGAGCCGTAGCAGACAACACATAAGCTTACGACTCCCTCAGCGCAGCAGAAGCAGTATGAGGATTTGAAATTGAAGCATTTGTGATGGGATTTAGTTTGTGATTTTAAATTCTACCTGCCATTTGAAATACAAACGTCTCACTCTTTGGTAAAACTTCCCTACCAACCTAGAGAGGAGAAAATTTGTTTTACAAAAATTCATTGGGATATAGACTAACTCAAGGCAGCTAAATGCTTTCTCTCCAAATTTGTTTTACTGTAAGTCAAAGCTATATCTGGAAGGCCAGCTGTGGAGAAGCAGCGTATGGGAGGACGGACGCTACATTTTGGAAGTTTGATGAGGTGCAGAGCACCAGCAAGCAGAGCAGGATAGGATGAGCACAGAGGACAGGGAAAGGAGGCAACAACAGGCCAGCAAGAGGAAGGAATATCTGAGGAGCTATTTTAAGAAAGGAGAGAGAACCCTGGCAACTGTAAAAGTCAAGCAACTGTATGGAAGTGAGTCCAGGTAGCACCGCATTTATGGAAAGTGAGGTATGCTGCACTGGAAGGCCTTGCAGCAGGCTGCTTGAGAATAGCTGTTGCCAATGAAATGGCTGGATGAGTGGTTTTCTTTAGCAGACCCCTGCCTCATTTAGTAACTAAAGAGGTTTTTGGATACAAAAGACATCCATCGACACCACAACTAATTCTGGGAAGGCAAAGGGAGAGGATGAGAAAGAATGGTTCAGTAGTATCACATACAACATTAGGAACTAGTGAGAGATACACAAATATTAATACTGCTTTGGCACTTAAGTACATATGGTAAGCAGCCCAGGGTAGGGGAGAAAATCAAGTTATATTTCAGTGTTCTTTTTCACCCAAGATATACATATGTTTGTTGTCACCTTATTCTGATAGCAAAAATGAGTGTTACTAGCCAACCAACAGGTTTTTTGGCTATCTTTTATCAGAGTGTATTTATTGTGGTACCTCAGACCAAGTAAGCCCCAAACCTATCTCCTCCCTTCCATTCTTCCCAGAGTTAGAGTTTCTCTATTTATCAGGATCTGTTGAAATAGTTGCAACAGTTGGTTGGAGAAGAGAAAAAAAAGAAAAAAAAAAAAGTTTTTTAATTACAGTGTAGCTCCCCAAACCAGCACTCCTGGAGCTGCCCATCTCTCCACAGACATCCTGATTCTCAGGATGATCTTTACATCTATCTAGCTTACAAGCATGCTTTCAAGAAGTCTTCTTCGGAGAGATAGCTCTATGTGTATTGAAATACAGTGCCATTACTTTCAGTGATAATGCAGGCTTGTGACTTAAAAGGACAGTCAAGCCTTTAATCCTTTAAAGTTACAAGATGAAAGAGAGGATTGAAGCAATGTTTTCAAAAATGTCAAAGTGATTCACATGTCTAGTTCTCTCATGAAATTTTGAGAATGTAGGCTTTAAAGTTGCTTAACAACTTATTTTAAGGAACCCAAATCTCTAAATAACGACACGTATGCTCCGATTATGTAAAAATCAAGTAAGAGAGCATGCTCAGAACTGATTTTTAAAAATACTTAAAGAAATCAAAGTTAGAGGAATAGAAGTGGTCAGATTTTTCCAAAATCTCAGTACAGAGCAGAATGTATATGTTTCTGTAATTGGATCTCATACATCTGATAGAAATTTAAATTGTTTAGAAGCAAGAGGGTTTGCTTTTTATATTTGGAATATATATATTTTTTTTATACTTGGAAAAATTATAAAGCTACAGTTAGAACCAAGTCAGCCCACTGCTCAATACCAAACAACAAAGGAGACACCGATGTCTGGAGGAACAAACAAAAAAAAAACCCCAAGGACAACAACAAAAAAAAGAAGCTTCATATTCTTTTTAAGACTTCTTTCTGTTGATTTGTTGATTTACTCGTCCCTCCTACCGGAGCGGTATTCAGAATTTCAGATCACAAGGCACATACTCTTCCCTCATGCCATCTGCAAGCTCCTATGGACTAGCTCTCCTTTGAACCATCATACGGGTTTCATCTTTCACCTCAATACTCCTATTTCTGCCTGACGTGGGAGACAGTCTGGCTGGTCTCTTAGAGATCTTCTCTTCCAACAGAAACGCAAGTATTTCTTTACTACACTAAATGTTATCCCCTGCGCTGGACCAGTTACTAAGCAACTCCTTGCTGCAATGAAGGTCTAAATTCTTGCCTTCCCTTTTGGAGGCTATTCGGTTTTATGCAGCAGCAAGGAATGCATCTTTCATTGATCTTACAGTTTACATCACCGTAAATTTAAGAAAAAAAAAAAGGGATAAAAGGGATACAAATATTTTAGCAGACTAATGTAGTTTATTGACTGAGACCAGATGTGATGGTAATCAGCCACTTTGGGGTACCAGCAGCATTGAGACAACTGTAAATCTTCTAGAGGACAGCAACTCAAGTCTTACTGCTTGACTACAATCCACATAAAGACAAGGCAGAGAAGAAAGTATTTATTTATCAGTCACACTACACATGGCACTTTTTCCTTCTGTCTGTCCAGGGAAAGCTGTGCTTCCATTTACAAAACTAAAAAAAAAATAATAAAAACAAAATATATATACACACACACATGCATACAGGTCTTTTCTCCACACGTTTCTAACTAGTCTAAGAAACTGGTTAGATCGTATCAGGTTGGCACCCAGACTACATCTCTATAAAGCTTATGTCTACTCACTTTTGCAACTTACCTTCACTGGATCAGACAAAAATTTACTAGGTCTACAGGCCAGCTACTAGAAGGAAATCATCTTAATGCTTTGTGAAAGTCACATGTGCTGGAAACACATTTACTTTTTATCTCTCACAGGAAATCAACAAAGATGATCAGGTAATCACCATTGCTACTTGAACAAATTGAAAACAAAATAAACCCCACCAATCTCATCCAATCCCCATAATTCTTAATTTCTAGTTTATAAAGTCAACTGAATATAACATTTATTAAAATTCAGTATTCCGTTATAATCAATAAAAATGCTTAAATATATAAATCTAAAACTTTAACACAGAGAAATAATATTCTAGAACATACTTAACTTAGTTTAGAATTGCAGAACTAAAGGACCTCCTGAGATTATCTACTTAATCCCCAGTCAGTGTATATTCTCAGCTTGATATATATGCTTGCACAAATACAGACATCTTACAGAGGAAGAAAAGGAGCCCTATTTCATATGTACATGAACAAGCACGAGACAAGCCTATGTTAGTTTGTTCTGTCTTTTTTCCACCATTCTCCACGATGTAATTTAAAGCTTTTTGTCCGAGTTATTTTTAAACGTTTCACTTCATTGCTTCCACTTACTTCCATTAAGTAAAAATTTTCTTTACTCTGTTTAATCCAATTATTAAACAAATACTAAATTAAAAGGTTAGTCAGGGGATTAGGATGGCAGAAAAAAGACTGTTCAGCACTTCATGTTTCCTATCTAAATTCCCATTTGTATCACGTTTCTATCTATAAATATCACCAATTGCACATCACATTAGGTCTAACTAAAGTAAGATTTCTGCTTTTTAGAACAAACAGCTATGCATTATTCCTGACTTTCATCCTATTTCATTCCAAAAGCTACTCCACTTTCTCAGGAGGAAGATGCATTGCCTGTGTTGGTAGGGTACAAACTCAGCAGCTAGGCTTCATACAACGGTACCGAACTCTTTTACCTGTACTGTATAGGCTGGATCATGCCTGTTCTGAACACGTGCAAGAAGCCAGATTTCACCCACACCCTAGACCTCAGCTTGGGCAAAGGAGCAGAGCAGAAGAGCGGTGTGCCTAGCGCACCACTATGGCAGGGAGAGAGCACGGGTTCTGCTTGCTATCCCATCAGGCAGCAAACCGTACCAAGACTAGAGGCCTGCAAGGGCAGTAGATCATCTCTGAAACGGGGACATTAGAAACTGGGAAGTCACCACTGGAAAGGAGAAAAAAAATCATGTATTCTTATGGGTCTTTTAGAGAAGTATTCAGCTCCATTCTACCCACAGTTTACTGCATAAGCTTAAATTAGCCTTCCATAAATTACCATCTGCAAGATGCCCCTAAACTTTTTTTTTTTTTTGTCTTTGCAGCTTTCCACATATAGTACTTTCTGGGCAATACACTGACTAGCTATGCAAACATTTTTCCAATCACATTTATTAGCTAGTATTGTTTCAGAATCAGTGCTAGTTTGTTTTCCAAGTACATCATTGCACCACAGCATGATTTAAGAGCTAAATTGTCATATTTGAGACCAAGTTTTTTAAATCCTAGCTTTACTCCTGAGTTACTGGATTATTTTACACAAGTTGCTCAACTGCCAGTGCTTCTATTTCCCCACCTTAAATCCTGTTATCAGCAAGGTTGGACTCTCTCCTTAAGGCTATGAGATCCATAGCCGATAACGATGAGTCTTTCTAAGACCTTTGCAGATTTGTATGTATTTTTCTACTTGAAATTTGAATGTATATTTTACTAGGGCAAATTAGGTGGGGAGAACTCTGAGCCACTGCCAGGCTCCCCCCTTTCCTAGCTACATGCTTTTATATTTTGTTTTAGGCTCCCCTGCCCTGGCTCAGGGTTTCAGATAACCTCTTACATGCTAGGTCAATTAAGGACACAGGTGACATAGAAAAGACTGTTTCCATATGATCAATTAAATACAGGAATTATTTTCTAGAATGTGGGGAAATGTGGAACGAAGGCAGTATTGCACAGAGATCTTCTTCACAAAAGTATCTAATGAATTTCTTTGTCAATGCTAAGAGGCTAACAAAAATTATTAGCACAGCAAAGATAAAGACAAATGCATAGAATAATTGTCTGCATGAGAGTAATGAGTTTACTGGGAATACTAGGTGTTTTTGCATGTTCACTGCGAGCAATTTAAGAACCTCACTTAGCACATCAGAATCATCACCAGTAAAACCACTAAAGTCATAGACACAAAAAACTTCAAGGTCTTCTGCATTTTCTGTCTGTCTTTGTTTATGTGATTGCTTAATGGCAACAAATAGCTGATCTTAGTTCATCTTCTAGACAAAAACAATCCAAAACAGTGAGAAAATTGTGATGTTATTCTGGACAATGCCACCCCACATATATGGGGGCACACTCTATAAAAGAAAAGGATCTATTAAAAAATAAAGTAAAAGATATGTAATTTTGAAAGACAGGTTATCAAACTTTTTTCTGAGGTATTCCATAAATTGCTAGTCCAAACTAAAGATACTTGTTGCTAAGATCTCAGTGCTGACAGCCTAAAGTCAGAACTTGCAGATGACTTCTTGAGTACCATATCCCAAATGTCACTCAGCTGGGAAACTGACAGTATGCATGGACACAGAGGTAGGACTTTGTTAGCAAGTTTCAAAATTAAATAAAGCCAGGGAAGATTTAGTCTGCAAGAGCATAACAAGGATAGTTTCTGGACTGAAATAAATCTGTAGCCAACAATACATGCACTGTTTTAAATAGCCGATGAACAGACATGTCTTCTCACTATGAAGGGCATGACTGGGTTTCAGGAAGAGCCAGGAAGAACTAAGTAGTCTATTCCCTGCCTTATTACCATAAATATATCAAAAATCCACATGCACTTCCTGCAGATAAGGGTCTATGAATACCATTTGTTTCACTGTGAAACTATCTGAGAGCATAGCCTTCCTAAGTCCTCACCTGAATTAGAAGAGACGCCAGGCAAATATATTCCGAGCTCATCTTCCAATACTTCATCTTTAATAGGTTAGTCTAGCACAACCCACATCCAACCAACTGAAAAACAGCATTTTTNACTTATGAGAAGTGACAGTTACAATTGATTCATTTATCTTTGGACAGGTATATGGAAAACACAGCCTCTCAAAGTCCCTTCCAGCTCTCTTCTCTCCAATTTGCCTGTCAAGGATTTGCAGAGTTTACATCACCAGTATAACTTGAACATCTCACATTTTCCCCCATGCCACAGCCAGTTTAATGGCAAAGCATATCTGCAGCTTTCAAGAAATTATTACCCAGGCAAACTGGGACAAGAGACAATGAATAGCAGAACTAAAATTCACCAACCAAAGGAGCAGGCAGCAGTATTGTACTGCACCTTGTTTCACCATCCACAGTTTACAGCTCACAGCAAATTAGCTTATGAACCCAATAGTAACAAGAAGGTGAAGGAAAACATTTAAGATCTGCAAAGATGTGACAGGCTATTAAAAAGCTCCCTTCTTCACCGAATCCCAGCTGTCTGCCAACAGCACTACAGGCAGATGTAGAGAAACACTGATGCAATGCTACAGGACCCCAGTAAGTGCTTTGAGCGCAGGCCAGGACTGGAAACCAGTGAGAACTGTGAAGCTCAGTTTACCAGCGACTGACCTTCAAACCTTGACAGATCTGGCCTGGATGGAAGTCTCTCGGGGACAAACATCAACAAAAAGCAGAAACAATGGGAACGAGAGCAGCCAGAATTTGAAGAAATTTTACAGGAAGAGGTGCAACAAGGACTCTTTATATTAAAATAACCAGCATGTACAAAAGCCAAATGCTGGCATAATGCTATACACGTTTCTGAGCAAAGCAGTAGGTGTAATACAGTATTTTTTTTTATTAATCATTTTATGTAGTTTCCTTTCCGCAACAGTTGTAGCTACCACACAGCTGTGTAGCTTCTGATCAGATCAGGGCAGATGACCCTCTGTTTTCACATGAATTGGGTCAAACCAGATGAATTGATGGCAACTTATTTCAGAGAATATAGCTTAGCAAAGTAATGAAAAGCTGGCAGAATTTCTTCTCCCATCTGAGGTAGTATTATTACTAGGAGTTAGAATGTCTCCTTCACTTGTGCTTTACTGAAAGCATGCCATCTTTCTTGTGACTATGCTGTCCCAGTTTTCAGGTATTGTCATCCTGCTGCATGTGGTGATGCTTGGAATCATTTCAAAGCTGAAATTCAGGGAAACAAAATCCTGTTTTTGAGACACTGTGCAGTGGGAGGACTCAGAATGGTTATCCAGGGTTTTTGGTGGCCTCTGCAGAAAACTGCTAAAGTATACTCAGTTTGCTGCCAATTAAAAAAGCTGATTATCTCTTCAGGGACATACTGCCAATATTAGAATTAGTTTTCTTCACTGGTTTAAGGGTATCTATGCATGCTTTCACACTTTTTTATTTTATCTGTTATATACTAGATAACATCGAGTTTGACTTCTTAGACTGCAAAATCCTGCTAATGTTCAATATTTGAACTGTTTAGTCAGTAGTACCAATAATAGTTCAGCTTTAGAAAGCATTCTCTAGACATCATATTTTATCAGGTATCTATGCTCAGATCAGTAGGAGCACTAAACCTACAATGACTTTTGTATTGACAATGTATGGACATAAAACAGTCACTGCATCAATCTGCAATCTAATACCACAGCAGTAATAAAACTTTCAGGGAAGGGAGGGTGGGCAAGAGCCTTAAAAGTTAGCATTGAGGTCTGACACTTGGGTACTAGTATGAGCACCAAACGCGGTTGCTCTACCCCTAGCCGACCCTTAGCAAAAAGCTGAGAGAGCAAGACATGAGCTTGCACTTCAGTTCTTCCTGTTCACAGTCTGGCTTCTTACCAGAAACCGACTCTCATCGGCACTTCAGTCAAAGACGGGTTAAGAAATGGAGAGGCTGAACCACAGACACTTGCCTCGTTCTTCTCACTACAATGAAGACGGTAATTTCCAACAGCCAGGGGAAATCTTAAATCAGTGCAGGCAGATGCATCAAAACTCACCTTCCAACTTCTAAACTAATTGCAATGCAAAACTACCATAAAATCCTAAGCACAAACAATCATGAACAGGCTGACTGCAATTAGATACGTGGATACTAATCAGAATCTTACGTGAGCCACAGCTATGAAAAAAAAGAAAGCACAAAACTTTAAGAATTCCTTATCCTTTGCCAGGTCATTCTTTCCCCTCTAATATTTCAACAGTTAAAAGAAACCCAGCAGTTCAGGCACACAGTTGATTTCTCCTCCTATCACAAGAGGTGACCTTATTAGACTGCCTCATCAATAACTTTTTCAAGCATATCTGTCCCTACACTATCCCTATCCCGATAATAGATCAAAAACTTCAGCAACCACAACAGCTAGGGGTAACCACTATGCCATGTTTTCTATGCTTATAGTACTGTTATTTACAAGCTACCACCAAATACTGAAGCCAAGGCTTTGACTGCTATGCTCACCTGGCACAACAGCAGGTCCCTTGCATGAGCACTAATTGCTTATAATATTCTGTGTGAATTTATAAACCATGTTATGGTCCATGACAGTACAGGACCTCTCTTTGCACTGGAGTGAAGGAGTTATTCCTTCAAGATCTTTTCCTTCTCATTTACACCACAATAAGGTAGTAGTAATTCAAGTGAAGCGACTTACACCACATGCGGAGACCATGCTTGGCCTTACAGTTTCCAGTATATATTTACACCATTTCACATGATTCTGAGAACAACCCAGAGGGAAGAAAAAGCAATAGTTACTCTTTGTCCTGCCCTACTTGATTCAGCACACAGCTCTACTCCATTCAACTTGAATTCTTTCTGTGAGCTCTACATGAGTTCATACTGAAAGCCATTAATTTCTTCTGTGATTCCTCAAGAAATTCATTGTTACAATATCTACATGCTTTATATACATCAATAAGTTTGTTTTCACAACATACCTGCAGTAAGAAAAAATTGTATCATCTTTAACATTAAAACAAGGGTCAGAGAGAAAGGTTAAAATAAAAAAAACACAACCCACACTTACTACTAATTTTGGGTGCTTGATCTGAAACTGCTGAAGACTGCTTTTTCAGAAGACTTGTTTCATGGCACTCTTCCACGTTCAAAGCCCAGCTACTATTAACTTCAGCTGCAGCTGCAAGTACTCAGTGCTTCTGCAAATCAAACACTGAGGTCTCAAGTCAGCAACCCAGAAAATGAGAGCCACCTGTGAAAAGTTGTGTTTCTCTGCCGTTACTGGCGCTGCATTAGCAGAAATGCTTCTTCACAGCTGTTCAGCTGTGACTAAGGCTACGCAAGATATCTGTTTGTTTTGTGGAAGGGGTTTTTTATTTTATTTTTAAAGAAAATAGTAAACTATTTACAAACTCAGGTTGAATTCAGCTAATATAGAGCTTGACAAGCAGGAAAGCTCTACAGATGTCTTCCCTCTGATGCAGGCCTGGCTGAGGGGTGAAGTACCTGGAGCAACGAGCCCTCCTGCTACTGCTTGGGTATCAGCATTGCAGAGACTTTGGCTGGCTCTCTTTGTGTGAGAAGGAATCACCTGCTATCTGCCCTTGCTTTCATGGAGGAAGCAGGGTGCAAAGAGTTAATTCAAGCTCTTGAAAGTAATTCATGTTTCCTGTCTGTGAACATCTTCCCATTTCACTGCAAAGTAGCAGTGATCTGAACTAGGGTGGGCCATGGAGCAGGAGCTTGGATAGCCCTGTTGGCCACTTGCCTGCAGCAGTTAGGATCCATTGTACTTCAGCAGGATCTATGCTAGCTTGCCAGGCAGGTGGCTTTTCTTCAACACAAAAATTGCACTTGGGCCACCTGAAAGTTGTGAGCATCAAGAACTTAAGAGCCACAAAAGCTCCTATTCAAGATACAGCAGCAACAACCTAGTCATGCCCTTATTAGCTGCTTACTGGGGGCAATCCTGTGATGATTTTCTCCTTACCAGGAGAAGGGAAAAACAAAAAAAAAACTGTATTAGTTGGATGTAAAACCTGTAGAGGTTTTTAGACCACTTTACAATTCACCCATGATTTTTATTCTGGGTGATGTTCTCATTTCATGATTGACTTCAAGATACTTCTATGTTTTGATATTTATTTTTCTTGCATCACTTTTGCCAAGGCTCAAGTCTTTTAGTAAGCAAACTATCCCCATAACCAGGCCATAGGAATAATTCAAATAGCTCCCTAAGGACAACAGTTTAGGGTTTATTCTTTCAAAATTATGGCTGCGACTTGCACTTCCATTATATATAACCTTGCTGCTACTCACTGTATTTATGTCTGCTATAAATCTCTTGTCTCTGTCACTAAGTGCTGGCCAGTGCCTCTGGCCACACACAATAAGGAATTACAGTAGTAAAATCTGGCTTACTTCTGGCAACATGCTGAAAGTAAAATTTTCAGAGGAATTCTTTTCAGTTCAAGTACCTTTTTGAAACTTATAAAATTAGATGATGCTGCATACTCTTTGCCCCTTCTATTTCCAATCTCTTTATTAATTCCCTTTTTATTCATCGTTAGATATAACAAAATTCTGTAAATAACAGTTGCATAAAACATTTAGGCTAATGAACAGCAAAGCATTATTTTATGCTAGTAGGCTGCTGTCCCTTACATTAATTGCTGTCATAAAGGACATATTCATTATCTCTCACATTGCTTTTACTGGAATACAATGAAATTTTTCCAGTCATAAATAAAAGGTTTACAGGTTTTTTTATTCAGCACTTTGTAGGATTTTATTTTGTTACTTTTTAAATAGTTTTCAGGCTGTATCTCTCTTGGTAAGTTGTCTGGAATGATTTTATTGCCTTATCTTGGTCACCTTGTCTCAACCCATATTGCTAGGTGGCTGCTGAACCAGTCACTCGTACATTTGAATCTGTCACTTGTTCTTTGTTGCTAGAAACCAGTCTTGCATGTGCGTCTTCTTGTGCCCTTCACATTTTACCTCTGTTTATAGATGCTAGTTGCCTTCTTGGTCAGCAAGAATAATGGAAGTCCCAGGAAGCTGGCTATCTCTGCATAGTAATATTTGATTTGCTACCACCGGCTTGATGCTTGCAATCACATTTTCAGCTGCTTCTGGTTTCAAAGCTTCATTTGCTATAAACAAGATAGTCCATAGACAGTGTGACATGAGCTGTACTGGAAGTCTGCCTTTGCCTTCTGCTGGTGTTTTTCTCTAGTCTACTAATTCTTTCTACAGGCTTTGTTATTCTGATATGCTCCCACTTACCTATCCCTCTCCATCTGGAGGGGGGGGGGAGGGGGGAAACAACCAACCAAAAACCAAACAAACCCAAAGCCCAGGTTTTTAGCAGTCCTGACAATTTTTTCTGCCTTGTCATGGTGGAAACTGTGCTGCAAAGAGAATTAGGTATGTTCAAACACGTGACAAGAAACCTTGAGGCCCATTAACTGTAATGACACTTGACATCTTCTGTTGTTTATTATGCTATCAGGCTACAATCAAGAGCTCCTCAGCCAAACCCTATAGTGTTATCTGTGTTTGTATCTAACCCCCCTGAGGCCTCAAACAACTCAACTAATGTCATTGGCACCGTTAGGGCACTAGAAAAAAATGCAAAATGTCCTTCAAAGCTAGGTGTATCAGCCAAAGGCATGCAGAAGGTAAAAATCATAATTGTTTTCTTTGCAAACTGTTAGTTTAAAGCATTCTAAAGGGAAGCGTCTAACACCGCGTCTCTTGCCTGTGTGACTGCTAGCTTTTTAACAATTTTCAGTTAGGAATAATTTAATATGAAGTGAAAAATCAGTAGTCAGTAGTTATGAATTTACCTGTGTTTCTGTAAAAGTTATTACAGTGTTGACTCCATCTGAAGATTGTATGATCTTATTTTAAAGCTTCTGCTTCCCCCAGGCTATCAATTTGGTTTGATTTCTTCTTCCAAAGACATTGCCATTAGAGTATTTCTGCAGGGCTGATCTCCAAATGATACTTTCAAGCATATCACTTCAGGCCTTTGCCTAATGTAACCAGGCTTTTTAGAAAGGACAACCTACATTACAGCATGAGGTCATAAATGTTTCGATGTAGAGCAGACACGCATCACTATTAAAGTCATAGGCCTGGATGTACCTCTAGTACTGGTATCGGATTATTACCCCACTCATTCTTCTCCCTCCATGCGTTCTGGCAGATGTTAATTTCTTAACTCTGAAATTGGTGTTCAGATCTTTATTTGTACAATTACTTTTTCTTCTTTGTTTCACAGCTCCACCCCAAGGAGTAAGAAGCTCATGCGAGTTTAATTCATTTCCCACGTAACACACACTTCATGTTTGCTTCTGCTAGTAAGGGAATCGCTGTTTAATCCAGACACTGTACAGGCAGAGTTACAAAGATGTCATCCAAGGGCTGGCCTTCCGAACAATAGGATTACCAGCAAGCAAATTGTCTTCCTGCTGCATTTGCAGAGATTAGCTACATTGGATATGGCAAATAGCATCACAAAGCATAAACAAGTTATCTAAAATAGTTGAGTGGCTTGCATGACAGTCATTACTTCCAGAAATGAGTTATTTTTGTCAAGGTAAAGAGAGATGCTTATAAAACTATTTTAAATGGTTGTAACTTGGCCTCAAAATTTGCATCTGCGGTAATGCAAATACTATTATTTATTGATTTATAAACCCTAATTTGCATGATATGTATATTCATATACTTTCAAAAAGATGCTGAAATGATAAGGAGGAAAACAACATACAGCGTAGTAGGGTTTTGCACTCCTAGAAGATAAACATCACATTATCCTAGAAGATAAACATTTACAAATAAACGTTTGCTTTGATGTGGGGAAAAAAAAGACCAATACAAAAAAAAACCCAAACCAAAACAACAGCAACAAAAACCAAACCATGTCTGCCTTGGTAAACGAGGTTCCTCTGTCCCTCACACCAGCAGCTCGATAAGAACGGAGCCATAGGGTCAACCCAAAGACTCGCTCAGGCCAATAACCATTATTAGGCAGTGGCCAGGATATATTGCAATGAAAATGTAGCTTGAGATTGGCTTTGGTACATTTCCAGCTAGAAGGCAACAATATACTAAGAGTTCCAAAAAACAGTAAAATCCTATTAGACCGCTATTAAAACTTTTTAGGCATAATCTTTCCTCCCGTCCCCTTTCAATCTTGTTAACAGAAAAATTTTAGATGGCCACAGTTAGGCCGGTTGAGTATGCATATTAAAACATTTTTCTGTGAAGAAGCACTGAAAGAGCAGTAAATGGTTTTGTACGATGCATCCACTGCCATCCAACCCACGTCATTTCAGGGTAGGATGGGACCCAGGGTGCCCTGTCCCCTCAGTCCTCTGGTGCTCTGGTTTCTGGGGGAAGGAGAGCGGAGCAAAGGGCTCTGGGTACTTTGCCAGGCTACCTCATCTGCGCAACTGCAGTGCCAGTGCTTCAGAGCTCGAAGCAAGCACACTCGTTAGCTAACACACAGCCTGTGAGTACATTACTGTAACCAGAATCTTTGATAAAAGATGTCAGTAGCCTCTTAAATCGAAAAGCTGTGTTACCCCCGCTTACGGCATTGCGAACTCTGCTGGGACGTTTGAGCAGGTGGAGAAAGCATTGGTATCGTGCCTTACTGTGGCTTGGAAAGAGCCACAAAACCAGGACCGTGCCGATTATTTCAAAAGAACTTCCCAGCTTGAGCTTCCTATGGAGATTCTGGGGTTTTTTTTCAAAAAAAAATGTGATCTGGAAAAATTATCTGAAGACTGGTTTCAGTCATCCTTTTTTCAGTCACTTGTTTTCACCAGCACATAGAGCTAGAAATCAGCACTTTTAGTGGCCACCGAAAACAATCAATCAAAAAACAGGAGGCTTTTTGTCAAATGGAGATTTCAAGGAATAAATTGAGAAAGCAGTAGTAAAAAAAAACCAAAACAACACAGAAAGAAAACATTTTTTAAATATCAGTAGTTGCTATTGCATTGGAAGCATTAGTACTTTGTGAATCTACAGATATTTTTTTCCATATTAATTGTTTGGCTGGTGTATTCAGTTTTATCAAACTGGGCTGCATTGTCTGCCTTCTGGAGCAGGGGAAGGGGAAGATGAGCCTGAAAGCTACAGGGACTGCTACAACCCAGTTAGAATCTACATCAAGCATTCAAAAAATGAGTTATTTCATACAGCAGAGAAAGGGATGATAGACATAATTTTCTGATTACATATTGAAATGAGTCTATTTTCATAACTAGCACTGGAAGTGTTAATACAACATATTGATTGTAGAGTTATGTTCTGGAAAGAAGTAATAGCCTGGCACAGATGCTCTCAATCATTGGAAATCATCAAGATAGTTGCGAGAGGCAGCTTCTGGGTCTGCTTCAATTTTATTGTTCTCACAACAGCAAACGTGGGCAGATCCTTGCTTCACAGCCTGGTCTTAGCCAGCTCGGTGGCTTTCTGAGTCACAGCAAACTGCGCCCAGCCTCCTTTGTCTCTAGGAAATCTTTTCAGTCGTTTCTGCCACCGGCTTTCTGATCCCTGCTCCTCCTCACAGCCTGCTCCATGCTCTGGCTGCTCTGCAGGCTCCCTGCCTCTCGCTGCCACCCTGCCGCTGGGCAGACCTCTCTTCAGCCGCCCCAACAGGAGCAGCCTTCCGTCCCCACCCAGGCCCTGCCCAAACAAGTCCTTCCAGCTGAAGGAATGAGATAAAAAATGAAACAAAACCAAGAAAACAGCCAGCACTCTAAATGAAATAGGCCATCAGTCATGCCCCCCACTCGGGCTTCATTCCGTCGCCCTTCTCGCCTACTACTTTTTCAGTCTGACAGCGAAACTGAGAGAGCTTGTTTTCTTTCTCAACCCATCCACCTGCTCCAGAAATTCAACCTTAGCTTATCCCTTCCTCTTTCCTTCTCCAACCCTTACCTCTTCGTCTTTCTAGTCTTTCCTTATCCTACAGCTTGTTGTACTCAACGGGAGTCTAAACTCAGTTTTCTCTTCTGCTTAAACCAACTCTGAATTCTGCTCAGCCATTCAGTTACTTCTTTCTGCATAGAAGATTTTATGTCACGCTGAATTTTGTAGGACATGAGATTGATTGGAGTATTCTGTCATATAGTCAGATAAATAAAATTTCAGTAATGTAAAAAAGATCCATTTTTTATCTTCTAGAAAATAATGTTTTCTGTGCATAGGGGGAAGATTTTTCCCTGTAAAAATGGAAGTTTTTGCTTTTTGTTCTGAAACCAGAGGGTGAAAAAGAAAAGCCTAAAGTATAGTTTCTCCTTCCACCCTCCTCTCATCAAGAATATTTTGTTTAGTTATTTTTTTTATTATTCTGGCTAGCTCCTGTTCTCACTGCTACTCATGTTACCTTATTCGCTGTATAAAACACTGTGTTTCCCCTTTCCCCCTTTTAGTGCCATTACAGTTTGTAACTCCCAAAATAATTCAATATACAGTTAATTAAACAAGTCTTATCTCCTCCCTGTCAACAACAGCAGCTTTTTATGCCCATTTGTCATCTTTCCTACAAAAATCTTCGTACTTCCATGCATTATGTTACAGAAAAAGTCTATGCACAAAAATAAACTATTTCAAATACTTCCTTTAAATCTGTCCCAACAGGACACTTACAAATCTTTACACCTCTGTCAATCTGTTTAACTTTTTTTTTTAATGCTAATTGCTTTTGCTTTTCTATCACATTGGTTGCGTGCCACTGTTATCATGCATTTTGTACCAAGAGAAGAAGATTTCTGGGTAGGAACATCTTTTTGGTTACTGAAGTTACATCAAATGAAAAAGTACTCTTTTTGAGTCTCTGATTGTCATCACAGCATAAAGAATTTTAATTGTTTTGGTTACTGAGTCCTAAACTATTTTGTAATTACAAGCAGATTTGACCCTGACTCTTTATGCCAAGTCGTATTTCATTTAAACCCCAGTTCTGATCTGGTTGCTCACAATGAATACATTTCTGAAGGAAACCAATATCCTTTAAAGCTGAACTGAAAGAAAAAGCAAGCAAAACAGGAAATACGTTTCCACTTTTTTATTAAAATGAGAGCTGTTGTAAATGTCAAACTGGGCAAAGGACTACAAAGTCAAGAGGTTAGAAGCAGTTATAGAAGAGATTCTGCTCAAATACAATTTATACATAGAAGCATATACATGACTTACAGACAAGTTTGTGACAGGATGCATCTACTGTTTTCTTAATATCATTAAAATTACAGTGTGTACTGTATGGAATTAAGATGGGTTCCACAGTTACTATTTTTCGAGTAATCACCTCTGCTTTAAAAATACAATTTTTTAATAATACTACAATTTCATTAGACAAATAAAAATGTGTGTCAAAAGTAGGAGTGAAGCATATCATCTTCAATACCTTTGTGGAGACTAGCCGCATCTCTTTTGGAAGAGACGGAAGGCATTCGGCACGCACAAAGATATCACAGATCTCCCCTGTACTGTCCTCCGCAAACAGCAATGCGAGAGATGTTCACGTTGCTGATGCTCATCTTGTGAGTCCACAGCCAGAAAGCAAAGATGAAACTAGCCCACAATAACCTTCCATCTTGCCTTCCTTCTGCAACTTAATCAAGTGTGAACTTGAACATTTGAGGAAAATAGGCCTTGCATCTTAAAGTGATTTTTTTTACGATTACGATAAAGAAGATTCACGCATTGATTTCTCAGATCTACGTAGTACTGTTTATGTTGTCAAGACTTCTTGAAAGCATATACCATTTGTTGTGGAACTTGTAAGAACTGCATAATTTTAGAAAATATCGTACCATATTTCTCATACATTTCTCAAACACTATGACATGATGCAATTAGCCTGTAATGTAATTAGATGTAATTAGACTATAAAAGGGAAGACATTATTCTCTTCTATTTGGCACTATATCTGGAATACTCTAACATTGGGTCTCCAACAGAAGGCCAGTTACCAGGATGGTCAGCAGCCTAGAGCACACAGCTCAGCATGCAGAGGCTGAGGGAGCTGGGCTTGTTTAGTTTGCAGGAGAGCAGGCTGAGTGGCAACATAACAGTACATGAAAAGAAGCTGCAGAGATGACAGTCGTGGCAGATGATATAACAACGGGCAAGGCCTACAAACTGCAGCCTGGGGACATTCAGCTGGACATCAGGAATAATATTTTCTCTAGAGCAGCACTGGGGCAGGTGGCCCACCGAGGCCGTGGAGTCTGCACCCTGGAGGCTTTTCAGGTTTGGCTAACCAAGCCATGGCTGACCCATCGTAATGGAGCAAGAGTGCTACCTGGAGCGGGAAGTTAGAGTAGATGACCTCCAGTGGTGACTTCCAACATGTCTATGATGCTAATGAAGCGTACACATAACTGGACAGAGCCCATACCAGTGTATTTTAAAACAGACTCCTACCTAAAAGTCACATATGCTAAAAATACCTACTTGCAAATACCTATTTGCAGATACATTAAGAAAGCTGGTGAAAATGCCTCCTTAAGTATTTTTACTCTAAAGATTTTTTCAGTATTTTCTGTATATATCTGCCAGTTTAACTGTTTTGCTGTAGTCAGTTCAGCTTTTGTTCGAAATTTTCATCTAATGGCACAAAGTAGGAAGGGACCCGAGAGAATAATTTTTAAATCCATAACAAGTGGTATAGAGCTTGACTGGTAGTTACACCTGAAATATAAATGTACCTTTCCTTCGACCAATCCTGAAGATGTACTTTGAAATGTGAGCGCTCTCTAACTTCAATAACTCTGTTTAAAATGAAAATGGAATAAAATTGTTCTGAACTGGAACTGGAGTATACACCTCCTCACATTGATCCTCATTCAGACAGAACTAAAACATATTTATAGCTTTCAATGGTAGTACTTTCTCTGAAGACTGATTCAGAGATTTACATAAGCAGGTCTACTCACACACTTAAAGCCAGTTCTCATTTGTGTTTTCTACCCTGAGCTGCCTTAATTTTCATTCTTCTTTTTAAAGGTGTGCGTGTGGGAGACACAAATGATATTTTACTCCAGTCGCATCGTTGCTTTGCCATCTATATGCTACTCAGATTTTTAAAAAAGCAGCAAAACATCCCACTAGCATAAATCCAAACAGTATACACTTGCTATTGATAAAAAAGGCTGGAAAAAATAAGTAGCGTGTACACTGTCCCTGGAGAAGCAGGGAAAATGCCCACCATTTTCGCGTATACCACCTATGTGCTACCCCCTGAAACAAAGCATAAGTACACAACAAAAACCTTCACGCCAGTACTAAACGTTGAAGAAAATATATTTCAGAACCCTCTCTGGATAATATCTGTCATCTCCCCCATTCCTCCTGAATTTTCTGCTTCTTTTCCAGATCACTTAGCCTTTCTATGAATTAATTACTTGAGGGTCCAGGCTATCCAGGGGTTTTCATGTCACAGTACATCTAAAGGGGTGTTGATAATACACGACAACACTCTTCTGACAGAGAGAAAGTTAGAATCTGCTCGTCTTGGGAGATCCAGCAAGGTCGCCATTTCAAGGACCTGAAGGAAACCAAATCCACACCTGATGGACACTTTCATAACTTCTGTACTTTTTTTTCTCTTTCCAACGCCATGGCATTTGAGATTCAGAAAAGAAATCTTGAGGGAGCTGGCTGTTCAATGGAAGGCATGGGTTTGCCCAGAAAACTGCGCAAAAAGAGGTGCTAGGAGAGGGAGCTGATCCTCTGCGTACCAGGCGACTCAGAACTGGGTAAGTTGTGGCAAGCCGTCAGCAATGACGATGTAATGGAGGCTTCCTGCCTTACTGAGCATCATTACTGTGGATACAGAAAATATCTCAATTCAAGTTTTTTGGCTTTTTTTTTTTTTTTTTTTTAATTTGGCCAGTAAAGTGCTTGCTGTGCTTCACTGCTGAAATCACAGAAAGTTCTAAAACCATGTTGCACTGCAGCTGCCAGACGTAATGATGGAGTCTGATGCATAGCAGTTCAGCTGGAAACTGCCAAGGGACAAACAAGGAAAAAAATCAGTGCTACATTTGCAGATACTCACACAATTGCATGTTGTGTGTAAATGGTTCCTTTTCCATACATTTTTTTTTTTTTTTTTTTTCAAATATTGCAACTTTAACCTAAATTATTTCAATGACAAGCTTGATGTTCTCTTCCTTGCCAGGCAGCAACACCTTTCAATATTTTCTGGTAGCATGCATTAATTAAAACTTAAAAAAAAACCCCACCTTCATATAGTAAATATATAACACATAACTAATATGCTATATATATTTATTCTATATATCTTCTGTAATGAACTGGAGCCTTATCTCCCCAAAATACACCTTTGCCAGTGCCAAACAACTGCTCTTCTGTGTGTGCATATGTATACGTATTTTAGCAAAAACACCAACAGGGAAAATTTTATTGTATACATCACTTCAGAAATGCAAAATGAGACATCCACTTGGATGATGCAGGAGCCGGAGCACAATCCACTTAATGCTACATTTTATCACAGTGTAATTTTTTCCCCAAATTAATCTGATGGGCAATTCTAGTACAGAATGGGAATGCAGTAAATTATCCCACCTCCATCTTATAGATAATGGAGCAAATCATTACCCACCGTAACTGAGTTTTAATTTGTTATAGTGGAAGAAGACAATTACAGGTCAACCTGTCAATGGAGTAATTTCAGCAAAGAAAACTAGTTGACCTTTCTGGTACGCCGTTCCCGTACCAGAATCACTCCCCTGCTAAGCAGCAGCAGATGGCCAGAGCTGTGCAGTTCTGCTTCCCGGTGAAAAGTAATTTGTTTTTCAGGATCGTTAAGTACGTAAAGAAAGAGGATGCAGGCAAGCCTTTATTTAAAAATCCCAGCCCAACACCAAAGGGCATCCACAAAAGGGGCAAGCGAAGTGGCTGGCTGCTTGGGGTTCGGCTTAACCAAGTTCACCCGTGACTCACGCCGACGCTCGGACACCCGCGCTAGCCTGGAGCATCCACGCTGACCAGAGCTACCCAGACATGGCCATCATAGCACATGGCACGACAGAAACAGCACATGCCGATGTTACAGCACAAGCACAGAAACGGTGGAAAAGAACGTCATAATCGAAAACATAAAAGCAGAAAAACGTGATGAGGGAAAAGGCATGAAGTTGGCAAGATGAAAACGTTACAGAAAGAAGAAAATTGCATTTCATGACAGTGATGAAAAATAAAATTTTAAAACGAAACCTGAGGCTGTGGAAGAATGAAAAAAATCTCTTAAGCTTGGCTAAACAGTTTTTTCTTACACATTGAGGATTCAAAATAGGAAATCTGGAAGAAAACCTTACCATAACAGTGTTACTGGTCAATTCCCAAAATCCAAGGAAAAAAAAAAATAAAAAAATTCTGTTCTCATGTATTAAAATACAGGATCTGATTCACCCCACTTTTAGTCTGGTTTTATTCCGTTCAAATTTCTTTTATTTTTTGCCAGCATGAAAAAGGAATAACACTGGTGAATTAGAGGAAGCTTTTACAGAGGAACACTTGCTATCCCAAATAACTGAATCTTTTTTTCTCCCTAATATTCTTAAGGCATGTGATCTTCAATATCAGCAAATCACTTTACTGACCACCTTAAATATGAATTTTCTGGAATGTTTATGCAGTATATTGAATAAAGAATGGTAGTGATTGATAGTATATATTTATATCTTAGGTGGCCCAAAAAGTACCTGATGCTAAGAAAATATTCATTTTTGGGGGTAACTTTTCAGAAGTCTACAGTTACTAATAATCTAGATATTTTATTCTTTAAGCACGCTGCATGTTTTTTAATGTGAGATGAAGTTATGCTGCCATTTGGGCAAATGGCATTTTGTTAATATGGTTGTTGAATATTTTTTAAAGTCAAGCAGAGCAGGTTCCCTAAAATAACTTGTTTAAAAAGAATTTGTATTCAACAGTGTTCATAAATAAACAGAGCTTAAAAAAAAATCCACTCATTAGTGGTGAGTGGGAAGCCACTAATTCCCTGCTGTAGGTCCTAAGCCAACAATTCCCGCTAGTTTTAGGCTTTCATTTTTAAAGCTATTAAGATTAATCCTTTTGAAGCAAATAAAGCATTTCAAATAAATGTATGAAAACCAAAAGAGTGAGTTCTTGATTCTGCAAAGAGCTTATGCACTACTCACAGTTTTCCCAAGAAATTGAAGTTCTGATCAGTTTTGCTGTTATTCACTTCAAGATATCCAGAGAGAAAACTAATGATCAATACTCCTAATATTCCTCAGACACTCACACCTGATGTGCATACAACACGAGATTAGTTAGGAAAGAGTCAAAGAAATTAAGTTCTTGTATTCGAACCTCTTAGCTCTGATGCATGACCTACAGGCTAGCGTTAAGTCCCTTGTTTACACTTAGCCATCCATGTAAGAGGCTAATCTGGCTATATGCACTTTTGGCAAACTCTCCTCAGACAGATGAATCAATTTTCCAGGAGGAGGTGTTAACCAAACATTTATGATCTGCAGGCGATACTTACTGGGTCAAAAGTCCAAAAAGTTTGATGATGCCTCAGCTGGAATGATGCATCAGCTTAAATTTATATGAAAAATTCTTACTGCCATTGACTTGATAAGGCATTGTGACCCAAATTATTGTTGTATGTTGAATCCCCTGCAGAGTGCTCACAGACACTAATCTCACTAATTCCTCTTGTGCATGCATAAGACTTTACGTAGGTAGCTCAAAAAAGCCTATCTGTATTAAATTAAATTTGTAAAGCAAATGTCCAGGATAAAGTGATCAACCTTAATATACATTACATCTGGTCTTAATAATAAAAGACAGAAATAGGCTATAACATAAACGTAACACATTCTATGGTTAGCAAATGTGGCTCTTGGGGGAAAAAAATACTGGCAAGCATGTGGGAAGTTTGTCAGCATGTATATGCAAACTTATATGCATATGTATATACCTACACATACACACATAGATGAAGTGCTTGATCTGAAAATGAGTTAGCCAAGAATTATGCAAGCACTTCATGCTGTAAATGCTTTAATTAAAAACTTTTGCCACACAGGTAGCGATTGGAAAAGCCTGTTTCAGGTCCTCACTTTAAGAAAATTCAGAAACATTGCAATTGAGGAGCATTAAGGCATTACATACAGTCTTTGTTCTCTAACTTAGTTTTCTTTGCACATATGAGCCATCTGCTTGGAGGAAAATGGGAAAATGTCACTTTTAATAAACATACAATGCCTGTGGCAAATTAAGATTGTATTTGACAATCCTACAGAACTACAGAGGAGGCAAGTTTGTTAATGCTGATTATCTTCCAGATCTTCAATAGATTTTCAACAGCCATTAAAATAGGCATCTTCAAAGAACTTGTCAGAGGAAATGTAAAATATGGTTATGTGGAACAAATTCCTTCATACAAAGATTCTTTTTACATGGTTTCCTATCCAGGATCATCAGACTTTCTGCAAGAAGAGGAGAATGTTTTGGATCATCACATTTCCTATTGCATTTGTAATGATTATTGTTTAATTTTGTGACAGTATTCTCTTAATTGTCAAGCATTACATGTCATTTTGCATTTCTTTTTATCTGAGCAAACACACTAAACTTCGTATTTTAAATTATCCACCTTGAAAGCAAAAGGGTACATGGACTTTAACAGACTGTGCAAATACAAAATTATGCCTGAATCTGGTAACGTATAATGAAATTATTATTAACGGGTCATTTAAAAAAAAAAAAAATCAGCACAAGGATTGCTATTGTTGTTAAATAACTTGTGCATTGAGAACAGGGCATAGTACATAACAAATCTGCGAGGTTTCATTATGCTACAATGTCTGCCAAAACCACTCTTCCATCTCCTACCAAAACCTTTGACCTAAGTTTTGTCATGATTTCCACTTTATAAAAGAATGTATCTTACTTATACACTCATTAAAATTAAAGGTTGCATTAAACCAGAATAGCAGGATGAGAAAAATGTTGAAAACCAGCTCTAGCTCCACATCAGCTGTGTGTCTGGATTTAGATCTCTGCAACCCAGCCAGCAGCCAGCAAACAACTACTGACCAGCGCCCTGTGGAAAGGACAACTTCTGCCCACGGTACACCTTACTTGCACGGAAATTGATCCCAAAACAGCAGAGAGCAACTGGGGGAAAGATTTCCCTTTGGCAAAGAGCTTGACTGAAAACACTTCAATTTTAAAACCACACCAAGCCGCTCAGAAAATATGCTCAGATCAAAATCAAAACCTACATTCTCAGAAAAGATACCCTGGACATTCCTAAAATAGAAAGATAAAGGAAAAGTTCTCTGTTTCTGGCAGATGAATTTGTGCAAGAGCCTAGCACTGCAACCTGCTGACGTATTGCTCTTCTAGCAACTCAGTGAGCTTGTACTTCTGATGCCAAAAGATCCAGGTTCAGTCTCCAAAGCAGACCTGAAGGAAGCTATGTAAGGAAACTGCAAAGGAGAAACCTACGACTCCCAAGGGCGGTAGTAGGCATAAAGCGTTCCTGGAAAGATTTTAACTTTTAAGATGGCATAACAATGTAGACACTTTTGGGTGCTGTCAATACTGTCAGGCTTGCCTTCTGTTTTCTAGAGTTTTTGGTCTAGACAATACGTCCTTTCTGATAACCAAGTGATTATCCGTGTCCTTCCTGTTCTCCTTCCATCATCAGGTCATCCCTGAGTGACTGAGAAATTCATAGGAGTTTCCCCTTAGTGGTAAATAAACTCCAATTTTGGCTCTCTAATATCTGTCTTTAAACTTGAAATGTTTTGGATACCTGCTTCAAACTACAACATTACAACAGCATGCAAAAGAAAACCTAGTTGTGGTCAAAAATAGAATCATAAGCACCTTTGAGCCATCTTTCTGTATTAGCTCACATATACATCCAGAAAGAAATAATACTTTAAACCAGTTCCTTAAAGATGCTTTAAGGTCTGAAGCCATCTCTGACACTACTGTTTTATGTTACTATTCTTTTATTTTATAATAAATGCTACAGTATAGTACACTATATACGGTCTACACTATACTATTATTATATACTCTGACATATCAACGTATTAGTGAGAAGACAATAAACCAATAAGTGCATTATAAATGATGAAAAAACTCATGAGAGAAATACAGCAAATGCCTCTGCATAAACCTCTGGCTGCCATATCTACTTTCTGCCCATTACTTTAGTCTTATGGGTAAAGAAACACTTGGACCTTCTGAGCAGCTATCTGGCAACACTCTGTATTTTTCCTTTGCATAACATCTTCCATTATAAAGGTCATTTCTATGGAGATGTAGGACTCTAAAAGGTAATGTAAAGTTAGTCCCTGAGGAAGAGAAGTGTCCTTTGTTGGGTAGATCTGTATATAAAAATCAATACAGATTAAGGCAATCTATGCAGATCGGATTATAAAAAATAATTTACTGTTTCATACCAAAAAACCCCACCTTGGGCTTGGGGCTGCAGTTCTTCCATTATCGACTAGCACAGCATACGAGTCACACTCATGTCATGCATCCATCTACGTAAAGCATCAACCGTCAGCAGGAAGCAAACAGTTGCCTCTTTCAGTGGGGCAAGAGAAAAGGCATAGACGACTTCTTTTTTCTTTCTTGCTGGTTTCAGCAGGCTTTCATTTTACTTTGTTTTAATCAGTGTTTCTCATTGTCCATTCCTCGATAACACCGCGAGGACACATGCTACCCTAAGTCCAAGACACCATGAAGTACTGTTCAGTAGCAGCAACACAAAGCAAACCCTTGAATAAGGTTTGTTTGGGACAGAGTATCCATTAGCTCCATGGACAGAGAAGGAAGGTCTCCTGTTCTGCCAGGGATTTGAGGCTGAGAAGGAAGAAACGTTCAGGGAAGGAGGTCCTGGCCTAAGGTGTTTTTACACAACTAAGAACAGTGAGAGGGACTGTGGACAAATTACATTTGTAGAACATCATATGATAGACTAACAAATGGGAAGAGGCATGAAAAAATATGCCAAAGGAGAGTAAATGATAACTAGAAACTTACCCTAGGTCCTAACTTGGCATCATCACTCCTCTCCAGCTCCCTCACCTCTTCAAGCCCATAGCTTGGACTTTTCTGGACAGAAACACAGCTTTTGTCTTTTGGCTTGAGGAGCTGGGAGTTTGCCACTCGCAGCTGGGAAGCAAGAACTGTGATTGCTGCATATACTGTCAGACAGTATTTTCTAAGTGTTATGTTGTTCTGGTCCTCTTCTCTACAGAGGACAAGGGAAAATCAATCTAGCAGGACTTTTCTGCTTGACAAAGGGTTTTGCTCACGATTCCTAAAAGGATCTAAAACCTTTCTTACAGGAGCAGATGAATGCAGCAGGCACTGCTTGAAAGACATATGGAATTTGCAGCAAAGATGTACAGCATAAGTGCATGTATCTATTCAAAACTTGGGAACAGAGCTGCATGCAACACAAATCAGATGCAGAGAATCTCAGAAGAAAATAAGTGGGAAGGGAAAGAGCGTAGAGATAAAAGCATTTATATGTATTTACATAGATTAAGCTGGGCAAATTGACAACAAGCCAATACACACTTATGGAAGTGGCTGGCAGCAACTGATTACAGGAAAAGGAGGGGAGGAAAATCAGAAATCTGCAAGTGCTTCTAGGATATATATGTCCATGTAACAAGATGGAACAGCTGAAGAGAAGAAAGTGATTTTCCAGAGCCACCAAGAAAATCTCTTTAGGAGAACATCACTTGTCTGGCCCCAGGGAGAACAGAAGTTAGATTATACACACTCTATCCTATGCAATGGGGAGAATATAGCACTAAAGAAATAGAAAACTGACTTCAGGTCTGTGGATCATGTAAGCCATTTTTTACTGTAACTTTCTCACACATAAATCTAAAATACACTCAAATCAAAATATTTGTTTTCAGTCCTCATTACTGTTAAATAAACTTTATTTAAGACCTGTTTTGCATGGAGACTTTACCTACTCTTCTGAAGAAAAGCTCTCAGGTTTACAGAGTAAAGCGGCTTGAAACCCATTCTTGTATCTGCCCAAGTGGCCACAGAAAAGTACCATCCCAACATGCTGCAAGAGGCAAAGCAAAGGGATACTGTAAGATTAAAAATACGCAACACAATGATCATTTATTACCTACTATCCTGAGACTGACAGCATCATTTTTTTCTCCATGTCCTGCCTTCTTGCTGTGCGACAATATGCCTCTGCTGTGACTTGGCTACTTGGGCAGGTCACTTCTCAGCCCGCACCCTGTGATGTTGTTATCAGCCTTCTTCAGAAACCTAGGAATAACATCTCAACACGGGCTTCTGCATACCATGCTGAAACCCTTCTTTAGGCTCTTTCAAATCATGAAACCCATGGCATGGCTCTTCCTTGACTAGTGCGCTTAATCAGAAACTTACCCTGGGAAGTTCTGAAGAAAAAAAATTATTTACACATCCTCTATTCTAGCTAACATTTCCAGACCTACCCAGGCACGTCTCAGAGGTCCCTGTTCTTGCAAATCAGCCCCTGATGGCACTCCAGGCCTTCTTGCTTAGGGCAAACCCCCAGAGTCATGACAGCCTCTGTAATCAAGCTTTTGTCTCAACCTTGTACCTCCCTCTGGTTTGTTTTTCTTTTAAGACCATGGCAGGAATGACCAAGAACTGGTTGTGCGTTCATCTCCACAGGCAGCAGTCCAGACTTGTATTAACCTGTGTCCATGTGTAAGGGTTACACACTTATTTACTGCATTTATTTCTCAAAAACAACAATTGTATGAAAGAAACAAGAAAAAACAATAATGCTAGAGATGATTAGGGTATAACACTGAAAAAAAGAACAAACTTGCTGGTCAAAATATCTTCTTTGATCTACTCACTCTGATGCACTCTGTCAATTTAAAAGTATGTTGTTGATTATAAAGTCATTTATACTAGTGTCTTATTACACCTCTGAAGATAAGCAAATACATTTGTTAATGTATATAGATTTCACTGATGGAGAGATTTTGTTCCATAAAAAGCTAGCATCTGGCTAGATTGCTGCAATGCTAATGGAAGCACACTGTTCCTTCCTCTTCCCAGTTTCTTAGTTCTAGCAGGAATCTCTCATTTGACCTTGGGCAAGGCATTTAAATTCTCTGCGCCTGTGTTTTCTCATCTGTAAAATTAAGGCTATAATGCCTACCTATTTCACAAGAGGGACAGTGTTAAATTTAATGTATTAATGTTTTAAAGTGTTTTCAGACAGCTGGATCAAAACCACTACAGAATGTAAGTTATTATTAAATTATGCTTCACTGAGTTAACGCTGTTGCATTACTGTATCTGATTAAATAAGGAAAAATATTCAAGTGACACCTCCTGGATTTTTTTCTTCCAGAGGATGAAACTGATGTTCTTTCACCAGCCTACAGACGGACTTGAAGGCTTATTTTGGAGAAAGAAAGAAGGCGAGGAAATGTAGTAGTCAACAGAAGTGAAAAAGTCCTGCGGAGCGGATGATTATGAGGGCATTTAAAGCAATTGCAAGGTAAAGCAGAAGGCAACTGCGCCTTGTGTCCCACTGTGACACATCAGTCTCTGGTAGCAATACAGTCTCCGTTCATCTCCATGCCAGTGGGACAAGAACACCCCCTCCATCCCATCACATTAACTGCTGCATTTGGGCTCCGCTCAGAGTAATGAAGTGCAAGATCTGTAGCCTGGAGTCACTTTCCTGGTAGATCCGGCCAGCTCTCAGGCACAGTTCAGATATACATTTGAGTCTGTTCAGTCATGGCAGCTAATCCATCTATGATGAACGTGGCACATAAAAATTTCAGTTATAAAAAGGGGCGTTTAGCGCAGGAGGTTTGTTCATACCTGATGCCTCTCCTACATCTCCTCTTGACCTGATGCGCAGATGCCCGGTCTTGTCCTGTGATCTCACATCAGGATCTTGTTGTGGGGGGGGAAAGGGGAAGGAGTGTTTGGAGCAAGAGCTGCAGGAAGATGAGAAGGGTTTTTGACAGCATGTTGAGTTGGATGTTGTACTGGTGTTGATGCCGCTGGTCCCAATGCCATCAAGGCATTTCTTGTGGATGACAAGGAATCTAGGAAAGTAGTGATTAACATGCATATCAGTGTGATTGACAAGCTATGTTGTCTGCTTTGTGCTACTGTACTGCACGGACAACACCGATTCTACGCATATCAGAATCAGCATATAGATTCAGAGTACAGATTTAAATCAGAAATATTTCGCATCTTTCCCAATAAATAAAGAAAAACTGTTTGATAGATCTATCTTCTCAATAGACCATAGAGATCAGATTCTGTCTGTTGAGGGAAAGTTTTCACCTCTCAGGGTACAAACGGACAGTAGGCAACATTCTTTCAGCTTGCAGGAAGACCAATTAATTTGCTATCCCCTTACTCCTTCCCCAATGTATGACTCCAAAGGCAAGAAAAAAGTAAGTACAACATTAGTTTTGATAACCTTCTGATAGTAGTGAGCTATTAAATATACACAAATCAGGGAGCTTGAAAAAAATATAATCAGGGAGCATATTGTCTACCTTGCAAACCTGCCAAGAAGACTGAAATGGAGGTTGCAAAGTCTCAGGTTGTATATATATATTTTATGTCTTTTCTGACACCATGCTGCATACATCAAAGTATCCATTCTCTTTTTTTTTTTTCTTATCAGATCTGCAGAGAGGCTAGGCTACGTGTTTTATTACTATACCAGTCAAAGATCACACAGCTTTCTGAACAATAATGATGCTACTTCAATTTCTTGAGAAAAATCTGTGGGACATGAAAACTTACCACAAAAGCAGTGATGCGACTTTGGTTTGCTTGAATGCCTGCAGAACTGCTGCGGTGTAAAATGTGTGCAGTAGCTCCTAGGATTAACTCTGTACGTTAACTCGATTTTCTGTTGGTATTACACACAAATGCTCCTTCTCAATTTTCCTCTCTTCACCAAAGCACATGTAAGCCTTTCACAATGACTTTGCTTTTTTTTTCTCTACCTCATATTTTATAAAATCTAAGTCAAGTGCCTGAAGATAATTCCGTAACATCTGTTTTATTTATTTGCTTATTTGGCTGACTGGTAATTTTTAAGTCCCTGGTATAACTCTAACACATGATCATCCAGAATCAGCCTCCTGCTGCCAAAAATTATCTGTGTCCTTTGATTGAGAGATCAGCCACTTCCTTTGGCATTTTTATGCCAAATGTTAACTCTGGATCCTCTATCAGCAGCAAAGAGGTAACATTTTGCAGTCTGTTACGCATAGAATAGGCTACCTTCTCCATGTAACATCTACAGATGATTAACTGTAAGGATCTGAATAACCATATTCCTGAGTGGTAAGCATGAAAAGCTATTGTCAGAATATCCTCAACTAGGAGATCACTATCTGATCACTACTGCAGCAAAAAAAAAGTTTTCTTCTACCTTTAATTTCAGCGACGCTGTATCTTCTAATATTTACAACTCTACCTTACAATATCCAGTTTATGCCTCCCAGCAAGGCTGGTTGGAGGAACAATGATGTGATTTATGTGTGAAAGCCATTTACCCAAAATAAACTACAGTAAAATAAAGTATGCTCAAAAGCATAATTTAAGACTGCCATTGTCATGAGAAGATAAAATACATAAATTTGTATTTCCTTTAGGAATAGTAGAGCAATCAATGTTTGCAGTAGTATTTTGAGTGACTGATTCAGCAAGCTGTCGCAGGTCCGTGGGGCTGTTTAAATAGCAAGCTAATTTCCTGACACTAATTCTATGCACAGAATATAAAACCTTATAGATAATAATTTGGCTGATTACAAGGGCAAGGTAAAATGGCACTGTGGGTGAAAGAAAAGGTGTAGGGAAGGAAAGCAAGAACCAGGTGACAGAACAATTAAGCAGATACAGTGAAATGTAAGGATGCCAAGCCATGAGCAGCGTGAGAACGCAGGGGGTTGCTGCCAGAAGCAAAAGCAACAGGAGGAGGTGCAGAAAAGATGATCACCCTTTAAACAGGTAAGAGCGTAGCCCCCTGCTGTGGATTCTTTTCTAATGATCTACAAATGAACTGATTCAGGAGGTTTCCACGTTTCACGACTCCTAGCAGAGTAAAAACACACTATTTAATACTTCAAGTTCCACAGGTTGAAAGAGCTGTTCCACAGTTCTTAATCTTTTTTCCTAGCAGTTTCACAATGAAAAAGGAGAGGGAACGTGGGGCTGTTTGTTCTGTGTGATGCAGCAAGTACATTTATACCCCTGGCATTTCCCTTCCTTTGGCAGCTCCCCCACAGAACGCCCTGCACGTGGGGAATACAGAAGCAGCAGGACAGAACATCATAGCAATCACAGACCTCCTGTGTATGTGAAGCTGAGACAGTATCTCCAGCACTGAAGCTAGGAAACGATTTCAGTGACATCTGGCAGAATTTGCCAGATGTTAATATGTGAATTCACGCATGTTAAGACAGGAAGAAATGCAGATCTCCAGTGAATGAGCTGTACAACATTGAAGAACTGAGAAAAAGTGGCAGAAATGCGTCATAAAAGAGATAAGCAAAGGAAAAAATAGTAGGTCCTTCATATGACCGTTTCTCAAGCATACTTTAGATTTAAGTGAATGTTGTTATAGGTCTTTGTCTTATCAGATAACAACTTCCTATAAAATTTTGATGCATTTAAGGTAAAAGATATTTACTATATATATAGAATAAATAAAAATACATATTCATGAAGATTTAGGGATTCTCTGGGTAGCTGATGCGTTACAGCCAATGTAAATATGTGACAATTACTCTAGAAAGAACTGATGGTCCCATACCCTCTCTAATCATCCTTTTGTTAAAATATATGTCCCCTTGTCAGTAATGAATAAAGATATATTTAACTCTTTATCTAAAACTGAGGAAATTAAGATTTAGATTAAAATTCTAAAACTGCCAAATTAAGCCACATGCATCAAAGACCTAAATACAAGTAAGGAAAGTGTTTATTAACTTTGTCTATTGCTAAAGCTGGAACTCTGCCCTTGTCTGCATTGAATTGTACCTACTTTTTTGAATTGTACCTACTTTTGTAGGTAAAATTGTAACCTACTTTTTCCAGACTGTTTCTCCAAATCGTCAAGATCACATTAAATTTTTATTCCATACTCCAGCTATCACCAAGGAAAAATATCAATACAAATCTATATATCATGTCCTGAACTTCTGTGCAGATGTCAGATAGGAAGAACATGTCACATTTTTATTTTTAGATTCCAGCAGAAATGTTCACAGGTTATGGCCCCCAGTTTCCCTGCTTCCAACTCTCAGAAGGATTCAAAATATATTACTCTAAACTACTCAATTCACTTCAATAGCTATGGAAGTCCTACCACAAAAGCAACTTGAAGCTACAAGATACCACCAACAGTTACAGTCAGTTACCAGACCTGTTACATATGGAGTCTTCAATAAACAAATGAAGCAGCCACTGTTCTCATAAACTCTTTGTTTTGGACCAGGCGTTCACCGGACAGGATACATCTATAGGTTTTCAGGCTCTAGCCGCACCTGCAGAATTTCCTTCACACAATTTTATGTTTGTTTTGTGTCCCATTGATACAGCCCTGTTTCACTCTCCAAACACTGTCCATACAGGCTCCTACCAGACTTGTGTAAACACATTACTAAATTCTCGTCCTGCAGTGCCCCATGTAAGAAAAGCGTCAGATCCCACCTCGGATTATACCAGATGATGGCACTGCCAGTGCCATATGCAAAGCACTGTGTAACTCTGCAGGCTTCTGTGGCCTTTGAGAAAGCCCATGAGAGTATTCACCCAAGCCACTGCTTGCAAACCAACATGTGCCGGTATTGTGGGGTCTCCTGCACAGAGGAACTGAAAAGTGCTGATGATTCACGATGATGGGGAATCTGACAGCTACTTCTCCACAGGACTACATGTTGCATCAGAATATACTGCTGCTGCTACAACTACTACAACTACAATGACGACTACTACTACAACTACTACAACTACTACAGCTACTACTACTGCTGCTGCTATTACTTCCAGAAACAATAAATATGTAGTAATGATCTCCTTTTATATTGAAATGCCATTCTTTCAGATTTAAAACAACCCTGACTTCCAGACTGGAGACTCTTTCATAATAACCAGAAAAGTTCTTTTTTTTTTAATACCTATAAAATATTTTGTTTTCAAATAATAAAGATTTTTCCACGTTTTTTCCTGATGTGTCTTAAAAATTCCACCCTAAAAACATTTGGAGCCTCACGATGAGTAACTGTGATTCTACCACTGTTACTCTTACCTATAGATTCACATTTGAGTCAGGTTTAATATAATAGATGAACCCAGCTGCTGACTGGTTCCAGTTACGTTAAGATGTTCAGTGACTTGTAAAAGTTGCAAAAAAATTACTTCTCTGCCAGGTTGAAGAATTAACAACATACTGAAACACAGAACTCTTCTCAGGTTGTTTGCTTTGTTGGAGAGAATTTTTCATCCACCTGTTCATTATTATGAGAACTTGTTTATCCAGGCTAAATAATCCCAGCTCCCTCAGCCTCTCCTCATATGAGAAATGGTCATCATCTGTGTAGCCCTTGGCTGGAATTGCTCCACTAAGTCCATCTCTCTCTTGTGCTGGGGTGCCCAGAACTGGCACTCCAGAGGTGGCCTCATCAGTGCTGAGTAGAGGAGAAGGATCACCTCCCTCGACCTGCAGCCAGCCGAGGAGGCTGCTGGTGGCCTTTGCCACAAGGGCACATTGTTGGGTCATGCTCAGCTTGTTGTCCACCAGGACCCCTAAGGCTTTTTCTGGAAAGCTGCTTTGCAGCTATTGTTCCCTGGGGGTAGAACTTTGCAGTTCCCTTTGCTGAACTTGACAGGATTCCTGTCTGCCCATTTCTCCAGCCTGTTAAGGTCCCTCTGAATGCTAGCACACCCATCTGGTATGTCAGCTATTTCTCCCAGTTTTGTATCATCTGCCAACTTGCTGAGGGTACAGTCTGACCCATCATCCTAATCATTAATTAAGAGGTTAAGCAATACTGGCCCCAGTAGTGATGCCTGGGGTACACTACTAGCGACTGATCTTCAGCTAGACTTTGTGCTGCGGATCACTTCACTTTAAGCCTGCCAGTTCAGCCAGCTTTCAGTCCACCTCACTGTCCACTTCACTAGCCCATACTTCATCAGCTTGTGAGCTCCAGGATCACTTGTGTTGCTAGGAAGTTATCACCAATGCCCTTCAGAAACATCCTGAGCTGCTTGTGCCCTTCTGTGTTGTCCCTTCAGCAGACATGAGAGTGGCAAATGTTGCCCATGAGATGAAGAGATGACAGCTCAATATGGTAGTTGCACTCTACCTCCATACTAGTGATTCACTAAATATCACCTGTTTTGTCTTCCCTTACATAGAGTATTTCAAAACTACATTTTGAACTAAATTTTGTACGTCATGTGCTCCAAATGACTTAATCAACTTGGTAAGCCTCTGCTGGACTCTGCATTTATAATTTGTTTTTCTATTTAAGGATCTGTTCTCTGTATTTTTACTGACCCATAAAATCCACTCACTATAGAAAAGTCTAAGTATAAAGTATTATTACACTACACTTCTGTTAGCAGAAATTTTGAGGACTCTTATCTGACCAACTTCATTCTTTATGAATTACTTGCTGTTATACACACAATTTCAACCCATATTTCTGCTTTAGCACAATCAGACCTACATGAATTGCACACTGTTACCAGAGGTAAACTAAAAATCTTAAGAAATATATGCTCAATTTCTTACGATTGCAAAGAAGAAACCCAAAATAAAGCTTCAGATAGATAAACTACATTCATTAAGACAAGGCTGGTCTGAAGTTGCTGACAAGGTGTACTTCCTCAAAGTCAAATGGAACAATACAAAGAAAATGTCTACTCTGCACAGGAAAAAAAAAGGCAGGAATTTAAGTTCCACTGCAAAAGGGCTGACAGGTACTATGATCCCCACTTGACTTTACATTATGAATATCTTTCATATTTTTCTAGTACCATCCATTACAGATACTCAAAAGTCATGAGTCAGGCTCCAAGGTATCATGAAACGGAACATAATCATAATAAATTTTTATTGCTTATTTGCCTTTTGATTTCTGAATGCATTCCTATTACCATTTCAAGTTTTACTCTGTAACCACAAAAGAGGCTGAAAGTCTATTTTTAAATGAAAGCATTAGAGTGGCTTCCTGACCATTCATCGCACCACCCTCCTCACCACTGCCAACACTCACTGCAGAGCTCTCTTCTACTTGTTTTTTTCTTGCGTGCTGTGGAAAGTCTCCAAGACGGCAGCTTCATTTTGAGGACCCAGAGTCTTCCCACATTTCCTTATGCTCTAAGAAAGCCATGTTTGGGCAATATGAGTCAAAAGAAGGAAAGGATGATATGGGCAACCTTTACATGAAATAATAATGGAAGCAGCTATTTTATTTATCAGTTCAAAAAATTAGAGGAACTGATACAGGAGAGAACTGTCTGGCTGTGACTCACCTGTGCATTATGCACTGGGGAATACAAAACATGGACTGACTAACACTCACATAAGACAGGCAATACCAAGAATCTATGTGGACACTCCAGTGAAGCCAGAAACCACAGTCACAGGTTCTACTTGCGATGTCTGGGCCAATTAATATGTAATTAACCCAAGTAAAATGCAACAGCAAAAAAAAAGAAAGTTTGGGGGTGTTTGGTTTTTTTTTTTAGGGGAACTCAGTTGAGTAGGTCTCCTGGAAAGTGATACTTGGGATTGAACTCCTCTTTCAAATCAGGCAGTATGGGGATTCGATCGGACCCCAGTTGTGCAAGTGTCTCTTCTGACTGAAGCATCCGCAGACCTCTGACCAGCCTCGTCACCCATCTCTGCACCCCTTCTATTACTCCTGCATTCGTATGTATGACGGAGTAAAGTACAGCTCACGCATAGATGTATGACTGGTTTATCAAATGTCTGTTTATAATATTGTATCCACTATTTTCCATTTCATTTGTTATGCATTGCACTTTGATTTTAATGTATTTGCTTTCCTGATGCATCTGTCCACTGAGTGGGGATTTTAATTGAAAACTAAACTTGAACTCACTTACAGTATTTGAAATTTAGCATATCATTTTATATTATCTCACCAAACAAATTACAGATGATTACATATGTGTGACAGGATGGTCTGAACTGTGGCTGAAGTACTGCAGTGATGACAAACAACAAATTGCTAAGTTTGGGAAAGGTGATTATGATTAGACTGTCAAAGGATCAGTGTCAGAACAGTCCTGTTTAACATTTTAATTTTTATATGGAAGGAATAAACAACTGGTTAATTTGCTGGAAATTTGCTGATGCTATTAAACTGTGTGCTACTGTGAATACTAACGAAGACAAGGAAAAAACAGCCACAAACTTAGTTTAGAAATATGTTTAGAAGATAACAAAAGATTTCATTTTGGAAGCTGCAAAATCATTAATTAGCAAAAGCATCCTGCAAAATGAAGATATTCAATAACAAAAACAAATCTGAACCCAGTACTAGAAGCAGCACTGGAAGCCGAAAATTAGACAAACATGAAATCTACAGTGGAGGTAAACAGAACACATATTAGGTAACACAGGCAGATGATGGGAGGGAACAGTCCCTCAGGTACAAAGATGTGTTTCTGTTAGTGGGTTTAATTCTCAGACACTAAATGAATGGTCTTGCACGTAAAAACCCAGGTATCCAGGCACTGCATTACCGCACACACAGACTTGAAGGTATTCCCTGGATTAGGAGAAGATCAGTTCATGACTAGGAAAGGGTGAGAAAACTATAAATGCACAAATTGCAAAGCAGCAGGACAACAAGCTAATGATCTTCATGTATATGAACAGTACAAACAACAAATCCCTATCTATATGCCCAGATACAGAGTGTGATTCTTTTGACCAAACTTAGACAGTTATGCCAAATATTCTAGGTTCATTTTACAGGCAGTGGAAAGAAACAGCCTCTTCTAGGACAGGATTCATGTGATCCTAAAGCAGACATCTAAATGTCTTGACTGTAAAGGTTGACCAGCTCAGACATACATCTCTAAAAATAGGTGTGATGAATCAGACGTCATCTTTGTATCCATCATCACTTATCTCAGTTCAGCTTTGCTGGGTCCTATCCATACATATGGATCCTGGTTATGGATCAGGTCTTAAGATGGGAGAGGAAATATTTAGGAACTTTATAAGACAAACTAGCAGTACTTAGATAAAAGTAAGAGTGAAAGGATTCTCCACAACTATTGAGGCAGCAAGTCCTATAAGTTAAGTGTATTAGAAAGTAGTTGTTTAAATAAAAAGTAACAGGAGCTTGAGAAATACCATCATCTCAAATTAGACGATTTTACTGAAAGTAGTTCTCTTCCAGAGATTTAAAGAAATGTCTATAAAGCATAAGAGATGTCATACAGGAGAGATGAAACCCAGAGCAAGAAAACAGTCATTTGGATTTTGTATTCAGAACTAGCCACAATTCCACACCTTTTCCTATAGCACCACATAGGTACACACATTTAGACATACCGGCTTTTTAGGTAAGCTTAAAGTCAAAGTACACAACATGCCTGTTGTATCATTTCTATTGAGAGAACTTCATATTTACATATGTAATGCTCTGTAAATAAAGATTAAGTCTTTCACTGATATGTGAGAGACTGCAAAATCTTAAAATATCCTGTTTCTCATGCTAATGAGGTTTTTTTGTCATCAGGGAAATGAGTTTCCAATTGATCTCAAGCAGAAAAGGTCATACTGTGGTTCTGTCTATCAAGAAATTCAGACTGAAACAATTACAGTTTAAACTCCTTATGCTTTACAAAGACAGCCTATATCTCAGCATTATTCCAAGAAGGGAAGAGTAAGTGCTCTCTATGCGCTGACAACTTAAGGACCTGTCAAAGTTTCTAGAGACGCTTTTCCTTCATATACAATTTAAAAATAAATAGGGCTCTTTTCCTATATAAGATTTGTATCCCTCTTGTTCTTTGGACCTCAGCACGTCAGTAGGAACAGCAGAGCCAATTGCTATGGGAACCATGCTTCTACAGCGTGAGGGTGAAGTAGGAGTCAAGTAGGGGAATGGAGAATGGTGATACTCTTCTGTTCTCTCCCCAGAAAACTACTTCAATGAATGATGTAACTCCTGGAAATTCTGCCTTGCAGCAAGAAAATAAAAGCACTTTGTCTGTTTATCACAGCCAATGGAAAGTGAAATGAACACGATCCACAGTCAGCTATACAGAGCTGACAGTATGATCTTAAATCTAACAAATATGGCATTATATATTACAACTGAAATATGAAATCAGCAAAGTTTAACTAGAAATAACGTGAAATTACCCATTGGTACAACTTTGCAGAAGATGCAGTAAATTCTTTATCCTTGGAAGACTGAACAAAAATTGCACATCTTTCAAAAAGATAGATTACAGTTCTGAGGGAGACTGGTGAACCTGATGTGGGAATCACTTGATGGGTAGAGTAAGCGGTCCATGGAATTTCGGGCTAATGAGGTCAAGATCCCCGTATTTCGCAAATTAATCTACTGGTAGGTTTTGACTAAGTTAGGACAGACAGCAGTAACAACAAAAATGAGAAATTAAGAACTAGCAGTTCTTGTTATAAGCACACCATACTCAGCCTACTAACACTTCTACCACCATGCCCATCATTGCCAAGATTATTGTATTAAAATTATTATTGATACAGCGGTATCTATATGCAAGTATCTCTTGCAAGGCCTACATGTTTTATTTTGCTTTTCGGTCATCCGGTTTTCTCTGCTGTTTGGTATGTAGGTTGTGCTACAAAGGAGAGGCTTTCCGATATTCCTGCCAGTTTCTCCTGTGTTTTCCCATATAGAAAGTTCTCAGTATGACCTCTTAATAAATAGATCTTAGTCCCAGGGATAAAGGCTTGGCACTTCACTTGGCTTAAAAGCACGCCTGTATTAACAGCACCACTTTGACCACAGCTACCAGCACACCAAGCTTAAGACGAACAACCCCCTGACTTTTGTATCTTGTCATGGCGCTTCTACCGATTCCACAGGTTGAATGTCTTACTTTGCTAATATTGTTTTTCAAGTTTTGTGGAAAGAAATTTACACTGAATTTCATTCTACTGGCAGCGGCCGTGGTTTCTGGCTATATAGACTTAAAGATCAGGCCTTTATAAGGCACCTTTACCTTGTCAGGATTCAGTAAAACAGTCTTTTGTGTAAATGAGAATCAGATCAACAGTATTCTCACTGTAATACAAGTACCGACATGACTGCTTGTATCAGTAAGGTTTTAATAATTTAACAGGTATCACATAAATATTATAAACCAATTCCAGCCACCTGTCAGATCTTCATGTGAGTTTTCTTATAAATTGATGAATTTTTGTTTCTGTCAGTGTTGGTTCAGAATAACAACATCATTGGGACAAAATGGTGAATGCAATTCAACATCTGTACCTTCATAGTAAAAATGAACAAATATTTAATTGGACATAATTTGATCAAAAAACTAAGAAAAATAACAAAAAAACTCACGATTTTCCTTACTGCATTTAACATAATTTTCAGAAATTTTTCCATTCCAGCCTGCAATCTATGAAATACCCTCCATAAAGTCCTGCAGCAATACCGGATCCACTCAGCAACAACAAACTCACTATAAACAAAAATGTGAATAAAAATGCATTTCTCTGCTCTTCTTCCTGTTGCTAAATACCTTTGAAGTCCCTCGCTGCAGCTTCAAACCCCACTTCTTCAAATACAGCACTGTTCACAACGTTTGGGTCTTTGAATTTCTTGGGTTTTAGACAGTAGTAAGCCACGCACGCCTAAAGGATGCCTGTGCTTGGTACTGCTCATAAGATACTGAGGCGACACTTTTCCCTGTTCCTTCTCTTTTTAAAACTCTGTGAAACGCCTACTTCCTCTTCACAAAATTTCATCAGCCTCCTGTTGACGACTCCTCTCTCTCTCTTGGATCCCTGCCTCCCCTGCTTACTGTGGGCAGATGAGAAATCACAGGGTGCTCAAGGTCAGCGGTCATGGGCAGGAGAAAGGAGCTCTGGAGCAGTAACGATGTGAGCCCAGGCAACGCATATGCTAACTGTGAGCAAGAAGATCCCTGCAGCGGGAAACGAGGATAAAAGCCGCAGGCTGAGGAAATGGACAGGAAGACTGAATACTTTGACTATGGTGGACAGACATCGAAGATCTGGAGAATAACCAGAAGAACTGGGTATGAACAGCCTCACAGGACAGTGCTTCCTTCCTTTTTTTATTCCAGATTCCTTCTGTATGTTTAAAATATTCACTGTGCCTCTGTGCCAAACAAGAAAATGCTTCTAACGGTATGGCATCAGTTGGTAACGGAAATGGATAGATGGTATCCGAAAGTGAAAGACTGCCTATGTAAAAAAAAACGAATAAACTTCAACTGTGATGCAAACCCAAAATGTTTAATCTTTCAGTGGAACTACTCAAATCAGTCAAGCGGTCTGACCACCTCTTTCTTACTTTGAAAAAAAACCCAGTTTACTTCTCCTGACTCTGCATTAGTTGTCCAGCAGTTCACCGTTCTTGGAGCAGTTTGTGAGGCTGCCACACTTTAGCCTAGCTGCACATGATCCAGAAACTTAACAATATTTTTTAATTCCTTGCCTTCAGAAGCAAAACAGGTCCCTGCATTGTTTTATCACTGCTTTACAGTGAAAGCTAAGAAAATTGCAAGATGTGTCTGAGAATGACAGCAGAAAGAAGACATCACTGGTGGTATTTCTTTAGAGGCTGACTGCACAAGTCGCAAATCAAAAGCAATAGTATTCACCCAAGACTTGGATTCATTCAAACACAACACACCAGCATAAAAACTTGCACTGAAGTTGCACTAAACAAAGTGTACTTAAATGCACTAATTTTTCCAGATTCTGATTATTCTGACAGATCTCCGTTTTCATTTTAGAATGCAAAAAGAGGCATTTTATGAAACTTTTACAATAAAGATTACAAAATATATATCTGCATAGATTTTCACACAAGAAAAACATCCATGAGGAGACATGAGCAGAGAGGTGCAGAACAGGAACAAATGATTTTGTGAAGAATTTTGCAAGGGTTTTTCATGTTGTTAGGAACAGAAAATCCCAAACATTGAATTTCTCCATGAAAGACAATTCTGGAAATAATCCATTTCATGTTGACTGAAATGATTAATCTGCATAAAAACACTAATTTAAATTTTGAGTGTTTTTTTTTTAAATTTGGAATTTTAATGTGTAATATAGTTCAAAACTCTACCATCTCAATCAAAAGTAATTTTGAAAGTCAAATATAAGTGCGTGTAATTTCAAAAGGTATGTCAAGCCTATCTAAACTATCCTTCCTTCGGCTTTTGAAATTAAGGCTTGGTGAGAGTAACGTGATTACACAGTCCTCGTGATTTTGAAAGAAATTGCGCTCTGCATGAATAGTTCTCCTCAGAATTTTCTCCTTACACAAGAGTTAAAAGTAAGTCCAGAGAGGAGGATATGTTTCCCCAGCGTCAGAGAGTTTCATCTATGAAAAAGCTATCAATGGGGAGGCATACCCATGCCAGGGCCATGCGCCAAGCTGTAAATGGGGAGGCACAGCCATGCCAGGGCCAGCAAGCCCTTCATCAGCTCAGCTGAGGGGTGGCCTGGGAGCCCACGGGGGTGGCATGGAAGAGCTTCTCGGTCTTCACTTTTGGCCGCAGTGCTGCCACCACCTTGGTTCCCAGCACGCAATATGGCTTTGCTGATCTGGTTTCCAGGTTTTCTGGCTAGATAAGAGGTACCAGAGAAGGATTTTTTTGTAACTGATAAAGATGAAGTGGGGGTGGTAGGAACTGAGTTCTCTGGACTGTCTGATGAAATCCCACTAAAAGCCGAAGGTGTTGGAAACGCATTGTTACTACAGCTTTTTACATTAAAATTCCCACAGATATCTAGGGTAGGCCCTAGTTGACGCAATACAGATCTCCACATAGGAAATATCTACATCTGTACTAGCCAGCTGAGGCTCCCTTTATACTTCACAGAGAGAAACAAGTTTTCTCTAGGATACTATTTTTTTTACCTTAAAATAGTCCCCTAAAATAGGTCAGATGAGTTTTTCCACATAGCAGTGCCTACTGCTTGACAGTACAGAAAATCCCTCCAAACTAGCTGAAGGGAGATATCCCCAGCCCAGACCTCCAAACCCAGGTCAGATGAAGCCCAGTCCTAGCAGAGCCCTTCTGCCCTGGACATGCCTGGAGCTTCACAGTGCCAAACCCCTCTCTGCTGTTGTCAGCCCCTCACTGGATCCACCAACCAACTTCTCTGCTCAAATTCCTTATGCCTCAGAAGTAGCAACAGGAAAATAGAAAAATGCCAAGCCCAAATCATTTTTCTCACATCAGATGTTTGTACAGATACCATCCTTCCATATAAGGTGCATTAGACCAAGCAACTTCAAAGGCCTGAAGTAAATGAAGGGTGACACTAAGAAGACAGAGTAAAAAGATAGAATTACGTCAATGAATAAAGACTGAGTCCTTTGGGGACAAAAGGTGGGAAAGACTACATTTCTTCTTGCTGTATGAGAATTAGCTCAAATAACGTTTAGAAAGGGTTAACATGAGGCAACTGTTGTGTACTCTTCGTACATCGCTGAACCTGTGCTTCACTGAAAAGTGAAACATTAGAATAAAACCGAAACTAGATGCCTTTCATGGCAGTTCACAAGAATAGCTTATAAGGAATTTAGCCAGGCTTATCTACTTATCCCTTTTGCTAAACATATGATTTAGAAAACAGCTATTGCCAGGAATCATAATAAAGCCTTTTTTTGGGGAAAAAAATACAGATAACAGAACACCTTTTCTTCTTGTTTTCAGTTAGACAGTTCTAGTAATAGGGATAGTGATGCAGCAGTTTAGCTAAAATTAGCATTTGACAAGAATTTTATGGTTCACAGTTTTCATGCCTACGATACTGTACTGAGAAACTCTATTCTCTAATACAATACAAAATACAATACCTTGCTCACGTGAATGTTAGATGTCAAGAACTGACTTGCCAAACACATGGTTTTCTAATAACCTCCTAGGCCACAAATTTACAAAATTTTCCAAAATGTCAATTCTTTATCAAATGTGAATGACATGATGCTTTTGCTTCCTGTGCCTGTCCTGGCAGATGGTTTCATAGAGCATCTCAGAAGACATGAATGTGTAAGACGGAGTTACAGATCATATGCAATGAGTTGCACACATGAAAACCACTAGCTATTTTTTATTGATTATGAAACAATACTCTAATTAACAAATGATGTTGTTTGTTAATGCCATTGCAAAATGTCTATTTTTTTACTTGCTTTTAAGCAGAAATTCCTCTACACATACAGTCCAAAAAACTTAATGCAATGCTTCGTTTTACTAAATCTTGTGCCTGATGCAGAATTTTTTTTCATGTTTAGGTAGGATAAGAAAACAGGCATGCCTTGAAATTTTCACTGTAGAAATAATTTGCTTATCAATGTCACTTTCAGTGACTGTTCCATTGCTGGTTGGTTTTGGTTTTTTATTTTAAATAAGCACACAAAGGTATGCCTTAAATAAGCTGACACACAGCTATCATGTTACTGTGTCATTCCATTACAAAGGAACCAGTTTATTACCAAAGAAAAGACAACCTGCCTATAAGTCAGATTGGGACATGTTGTACCATCCCTGTCAGAGTTGATACACATTAGGATAGACTCAGCCAAGTGTCAACAAGCAATCTGAGTGCAAATCAGCACTACTCAGAAAATCCCAGTGGTAGAGTTAAGTCTATTTGTATGCTCAAGCCATGTCCCAGTTACAGCACGTGAACGTTTCCTGTTAGCATCATCGCTAATCAAAGCACTGGCTTCACAGTCCTTGTATTGGCTACTAACTCACAGAAAACTAGGTAAGAACCGAAGACTAACTTTGAAGCACCAAAATATTGTTCTTTATCCACCCGTAAAACTATTTTTAGATTTGCCTAAGCCTGTAAGAATCCACCAGCCTCATCACCCTGAGGATGGCGTAGAAGGAGAGCCTCCAGATGTCAGCCATACGGTGAAAGACAGAAATAAAGTGATACGCAGACAGCTCAATTATACCTGGCTGCCCACCCCCATGGGCAGAAGTCTCAGGGGCATAATTTCCCCTGCTACACTAAAAAGCTGTTCCATGGTTGGATTCACAAATCTGCAGAAGCAGTTTTTCTGCTTTCCCACACGCTTTGTGCAACACTTCAAGGATTAGGGCTCTCCACGCAACCTGAGTCCAGCCCTGCTTCAGTTAGAGGGGGGAAACAAATCACACCCCTCTCCAAGATGCCCCTGCTTGGGGTGGCTGGAAAAGAGGGATCTATCAGTCCTGTTAACACTGTCCTTCTGGTATAAATAGATAAACATTGCAGACATAGATGTACCATTTGAGGGATAAGCAGCCATCTACGAAACTAGAAGATCATTTTCATTCGCTTGCTCATCATTCTCAGTGAATATTTAAGCATTTTTTATGTGGAAGTGCTACACCATGAGTGTTCAAGGGATTCCCACTTCCAAGGAATTGACAACACAGTAATTAGGAAATGCACGTTAAATCATAGGAGACCTGAAAGAAATCAAAGAAAGCATTCAGTTCTCAGCTCATTGCTAAAGCCACCACGTTATAAAGTACTCTGCTGAAGAAAGTTTTCCCAAAGGCTCCTGCTGAAACAGCTTCATTTAATGCAAAGAACTCAGACAGTTCTCGCAAGACTGCTCCCTTTCCCTCATAGTTACCATTCCCATTCTGGAGTAGTGACAGCTTAATTAGTTGAAATAAAACAGTAGCAAAGCAGAAGACTGAGAACCCCTCCTAAAACACGCTACCATGCAGTAGGGCAGTGCTCTCTCATGGGAGGCAGAGGATGCGGATTCAAAACCCCAGGGGCACAGGACAGAGTGCAGCCCTGCTCCCCTGTGCTCGTGAATGAAGCTACAGCCCTGTTCAAGCCCTGTGCAAGCCCTGTGCAGCGTCGTATATTGGGTGACATGATTTCTTTCCATTTCTTAATTCAGAAAAAAGCAACACAAATATTTTTGAATGTAACTTTTCTCTTTCCCTAGTTAACTATGCTAAAAAGTCAATTATCTGTCCCACTCCTGAAAGATCTCACATCCAAAGAGCCAAGTATTTGTATTTTCTACTTAAAAGAAAGTGAATGGAAAGGTTGTATAAGGTCACATATGGCAGATCTGGGCTCACAACATTAATAAACAGAATCAGCTCCCTCGCATCCATATTGTCCCTGAGAAACAATTAAATCCAAGGACCTCGGTAGCTTGTCTGTAATCAGTACGTAAAACTTGAGACTGAGCGCTCTACTCTCAGAACCAGGAAGAAAAATCAGAAATGTTAATGCCCCACATTTTGTTAATCTCTTACAAGTCATCATGACATGTCTTTTCCCAGGGAGTGTTACAAAAAGATAATTATAGATTACTTCAGTATTTCAATTCAAGTTGTAAAGGTCAGTGCAACAAAGCTGAAGTTCTGCAATTCAAATCTATTGAATGTTTATGTGGGGAAAAATATTTTGGAGTTGCCCCTAGAACTGGAAACTATGCAAACACAATTAACAAATAAACATCCACCTACACCCCCCCAGCCCAAACGAAAGAGGATTAAAAGCATTGAATCTGAGCAAATACCAGTATGCTTTAATTGCTGCCCACTTAAATTCACATCTACACTTTCCAGTTATTTAAGCTGCAATGTTACTGCACATCTTCATCTTTTTACAGGAGAAACTAAGACATACGCGTTTTTCAGGACTGCATATCTATAATTACATTTCCAGCAGGAACTTATAAATGAATAAATAAAACAGTGAATTGTATTAAAAGCAATTTACAAGACAGACATTTTCTTAATGAGTATCTGCAGTTGATACATTTGTGTTACATTATTAAACATGGAAGCTATCCTCAAGTAACTTTATGGCATACGGGATCATGTTTGTTATATGTTAAGCACTTCAGAAGTTACACATAAGTGCTTATGAACCAAATGCACAATTAAAATTACATTAGAATTTCTCCCTTGGATCATTTTCTAGAGCTTCAAAAGGAGACATATAGTACCTCCTTCCCATTATATAATGCAGTGCAACTGTTATTGGTGTAATAATGTCAAATTTTAATAACTTAATCATAACAGCATAGTCCATGTTTAAAGGTTTATAGATAGGCAAATATGTTTCGATGCACTACTTTGCAACTTCAAAATATTAAGCAGTATACTACTGTATATGGAGCCTGTATGCACATATGCGTGTAAGTGTGTATGCATCTGACGGCATCTGCTCCGCAACACATCTCCGGTACGGGAGACAGAAGTTCAAATCAGTGAAAATCTCCTTAAGAACAGTCTTACAGTCCCAGATCACCCTGATATGCAAGCCCCTCCTCTTTATTTTGGCACAGTCATTTTGGCCAGCCTAAAAGATGAGCCTTAGAAATTAATTGTCTCGATTTAGTTTCTGCACAGAAGAGATATCTCAGTCCTGATAGAAAAAGTGAAAAACACAGAATTTCTCAAAATTGAAAAAAATTTTCTCAAATCTGAGAAAAATTTCTCAGATATCATCTCAATACTCTTTATATCTAGCTCCTCAGAACCCTCACCTCTTGTGTCAGCCCTTAATTTTTCCCTGAACCAGAAAGCAAGGCTTTACACAGGCAAACGCCCTGCCCTGATGGCGCAGGACAGACCTCTCCCCCTGCTCACGTAGAAGCAGAAAGAGAAGGCGGCGATACATAGAGCTGTCACCAGAGAAAGCGGGAAGAGCAAGACACAGAAGACATTGCAGAAGAACAGAGCAACTCGGCAAGCCATGGATATGGGGAACGCTTTCTGGGTACCTCAGAAACACCTGAAGAACCATAGGTGTTTGCCACCTCGAGTTCTCATGCTCTTTATTCCTGCTTGTAGCACCAGCAGGGCACGATTGCGCTGCAAGATCCCTGTCACAGTCAGGCATCCACCTAACAGCCCAAACTTCTCCAGACAGCCACATTTGCTGCTTTTCAGCAGAGCGGGATCCGCTGGGAAGGGATTCAGGCACAAGCTTTCAAAAGCATGATCACAGAGGAGACTCAAACGTTACACAACTCTACACCTACGTCCGTTTACCTGCGTGTCGTGGAATGATACCTGGAGCTCATAGTTCTTCAGCATCCACGAATGCTTGTACAAATGTTTCAAGGCTAAATGGACAGCGGGCAACACACCCGCCGTTAGGTTTTTCCGATCAATCAGGCAGCTGGTGGGTGAAAGCCCGAGAAGAGAGAGGCGAGTGCGATCCAGTTCCTCAGAGCACCTGATTATTAGTAACACAAACAGCACCAGCGTGTCTAGTTTCCAGTTCCAGAAAACCATCTTTCTTGGTGCTTCTCTCTTTTTTCCTTCCCTTCTCCTGCAGCCCACACTCCTGAGGAACAGGCCTTAGACTCCCTGGTTGCCTGACATTTTGCAGCTTTCCTTTGCTTCAGTCAGCTGTGTCCCTCTAAGAAAAGAGCTAATTGTTATTAAAGGATAAAGACCTCTCTATGGCTGGCTTTTCCAATTTGGACAGTAATCCAGCTCACAGCAGTGCTGTGAATCAATACTTCACAAGAATAATCTCTAGGCAAAGTGCTCTGCCAAGTCTAATTTTAAACATGTGTCATTTTAAACATCTCTGCTGCAGAAATACTCATCCATAGGTGACAAATCAATAAACAAACTAGGGCGATTCTTTTGAAAATGGTTATTCTAGAGATTGATCAAAGTGGCTGCATACCGAACTCACACTTGCAACAATCTGTGCATCTGGGTTGGAAGATTGCTTCAGACTGTTTTCCCTTGCCCATATCACATTTTCAATTGGCTTCATACAGGCCAAACAGAGAATACGCAGTCTCGACTATTGATAATATTTTATATACTTCTAGTGCACAAGCCGCATCAGCTCAAAGCTGTATATCCTCTGCCTGATCCTGTTTTGCTCAGAAACCCCGTACTTCCTTTAAAATCAGTGCGAGTTCTGAGCGTATACAGAATTCAGGCCTGTTCCTCCTATATACAGTCACATAGCTTTTGACAGGCATTTCACATATTGTCATAGCTAGCTAAGTAATTTCATGACACTATTTGCAGTTTTCCAAATAATGTGCCAGGCTACAGAATGGAACGGATGCTGTGCGTGCAGAAATACAGAGAAAACAGTAACGCAGGAAAAAATCTTCTTTGCTGCAGGATAACCAAAACTCAGCAGGGTGAGAAGGGAATGTATACAGGGCCACCACACCAGAGAACCTGCACTTCTGTTCCCCAGCACCACAGCCCACCCACCCCTCAGACAAGCACCGTCCTCCCCTGCCCCCTTCACAGCAGCAATGCAGTCTGCTCTCGTATAAGCAGCCACCTGGGTGATCCCTTCCCTCCACGCAGGCAGCCAGCTCTCCCCATCCCACCCATGCACAGAAAGCCCCCCACGCCTACTGGGATGCTGCATAGGCAAGGGAGGGAGATGCAAGAGCCAAACCCAAGGACAGGGAGGGGAAGAACATCTGGCCTGGGAGATGCTTGTTTTGTCCAAGAAGAAAAAAAGCTCAGATTGTCAGCGCAGTGTCATTATACAGGCAGCTGAATAGCAAATTCTTTTGCCATCTTGTGGAAACTCAAGATTTCAAAAGAAATGCCCTGTGCCAAGCTGGGATGGAAATGCAAAACCTCAAAGGTTTTCATGACTCAATAATCTGAAAGAAAAACAAATGGAAGGGCTCATAGGCAGAAGTTTGATTTGGTATAAATCAAATTTGAAATTGTATGTTCACAGCTTGGCAATTTATTTTGTGAATAGTTGACAGTTCAAAACAAAGTATTAGTTTGCTGTAGGAAGTACGGGTGGTTTTTTTTACTTTTCAAAACACAGTGTTCCAGGTCAATAAATTATTTTGAAACTGACATGCAACTAAAAAGCTTCTACAGCAAATCTCCAAATAAAGTCTAATTATAAACATTGTAACTTATAATTATAACCTATATGTTGCATAACATGAAGTAAATAGATCAAAAAATGTAAAAAGAGCAAAATAATATTGAATGAAGAAGCAATAAATGTCTGCCTTGGGCCCAGCAAACAGCCCCAAGCATGAGATACACTCAATTGACTACTAACTGTCCACAGCGACTCTTCTGCCAACTCACTTGTGCAACTGGGTGGGCAAGAAAAGAGCCCAACCAGTTATTATGCCTCTCCATGCATTCTTGGACACAAACACAAGGTGAAATAGAAATACTTGATGCATAACCCTTGCTTTTCTTCATCGGCATTGCCTATAGTGAGAAAGCAGCAAGGCTGTACAGAGCCCTTCGTGTGGGGAAGGAGTTACTGCTTTTCTTCCTGTACAAGGCTATCCCCAAATCTAATGCAGCAGGGTCAAAATTTATTATGGGAATTCCCTAGACTGAGAAATTTAGCACATTAGCTGGGCACAACACTAAGTAGGAAGCACACTCTGGTAGCACAGTCCTGCAGAGCAACAATTTAACACAATGACTTAATAGGCATGTTCTATTGCTTAGTCTTATGATTCTGTAATGTAATTATTGAAAACACTTTTTTTTTTTAAACAGCTTTTAAATTGAAGATGAGATTCTTCCCGGAGCAGAGGGCCAGTGTAGACCAAGATGTTGCTTAAATCCCATTTAATACCTTTCTTAGAGGCTTAAGCGGGATTTTCTTGGTGAATAGTCCTTGGACCAGCCTTCTTTACCAGCTTTATTTCAGCATTGACTACACTAACGGAGAGGAGGGGAGGAAAGCCGGAGGCATTCAGGCTGCCAAACCTCAGTAGTTATGGTGCTCTGAACTGCTCTTCTTCCTATGCCTAAATCTTTTCACCAACTAAGTGGGAACACGGGGGTCCATGAGTCACAGCTTTGGCTCATATTTAGGTAAAAAAAAAGTGGTTTGAATACCAAATATTCTCTTCTGTGTTCAAAAAAACAAATCTGCCACTGCACCTCATTGAACCCCTGTTGCCCAACTGACGGCTTTAACTTCAGGAGAGAGCAATGGTGTATCAGAGGCTATGAAATCATTGTCAGCACCATGTGGATGGACATACATTTTAAGGACACGCACCTTAGGAAGCATCACCTCATTCTGTAGATACGTGACTGGCTTCAACCTAGACCCGTCTTTTTTTCTCCTTGTGTTACTTTTGGGTCTCCTCAGCATTGCTGAATTTAACCCATGCCTGGTAAAGGAACAAACAGGCTCATGTACTAGTGCAGCCTCGTGTTACTTACTTCCTTAAAACCTGCTTCCTGACAGAAACATTTAACTATCTAACCAGACAATTATTTCTTACATAGTCTTTTTATTGCTAACTAATCCTGTAATACTTGTGTCGAAACATGCCCTCATGTTTTCATTTTGATGAAGAAACTAGCCATGTTTGCCATGCATGGGATTGATCATACAGGTATAATTTTCAGGTTTAGAATAACACCTCCTGAGGTTTAATACCTACAAAAGCACATTGTTATGTCCCTGTCACACACTTGAAGAGAAGAGTCTTTCAACTGAGTTTACTCAACATCCTCAGAAATTACCACCAAAACATAACAATTGTAAAACCTTAATCTGATAAATCGACTCACTGTGTTTTATGTGTGTTTCTCAAATGTGAAGCTTAATTTCCACAATTATTTGAAATAGTACTAATCTGGAAACTTGATTTCAGTGTCAGAAAACGAAGGCCATTTCATTTTAAACCCTGCCTTTCCCCACTATTTTGGGAGGCTTTACCAAAGGTAAATAATTGTTTTTCAGCACGGTAAGGATCACTATAGCTTTTGCAAGAGCTAGCTGAAAGCGTTAGGACAGAGCTGGTGACCAGATGACTCACTGTTGGCATCTCCTTTGTGAGATCTGCACAAACTGAGTAATTTTCAGAGAGGGAAACTGTAGGAGGAAATTGTGCTCCCTCGCAAGAGCACAGTCCCTGAGAACCCACAAAAGAAAAAAACCTGAACACCTGGCATAAATGTATTGCCTATAGTCAATACTTTCCAAAGGCAAAAGGAGAAATCTTTTCCGTGTTGTCCTCCTTACCATATTATCCTCTGCCTTTATAGCATTTTAAATTGAGTTCTCAATCCCCTGATCACTATGTCTGAACCATAAATCACTTAAAAGAGTTATTAGTTCACGTAAAAGGTTGACTATAGAGTGTATTAACTGTGTTAAAGGCTGGCTATATATTTAAGCTATATGTCACCTCCCACCTCCCAGACAGAACTTCCTCCCCCTTGAGAAACACCCATTAACATTTATAGGATGTTCTAATCCCAGCCTCAAATGTTAGTTTTTTCAAAGTAGGTTATCATTCACCCCTCTTGTCCCATGTGTCTCTGATCTTGCTGCTTAATCGCTCCGTGTAATTAGAGTACAGAGCACTCACACATCCTAAGAAACCTTGGTAATGCATTGGAAACCATTATGATTTATTCTGGATGGCAACTTCTGCTCTTACATCAAGATCAAGCCTCTACCTATGCCAAGAGGAGCTTCAATATTGAGACATTATTATCTGCTCTAATGTGTCCCAGTTTTTGAAGTAGACAGTAACATTATTTACCTCCCACAGCATTACCCAAATGACCAGGCTGCCTTACTTCCAACTGCCTTATCAATACCAACCAGATTTGCTTGTAGCCACCGAGATTCATCTGGAGAAGGCAAATAAAAAATTATTTTTGCCGCAAATCCCAGTGTCTCACTCCTCATATGTAGCCTGAAAATCTCATCTCTGATTCCTGTCCCTCTTCCCTGGCATTGCATCACGAAGATCAAATTCATTTGCTCCATTCTGAACAGAAGGCTTGAAGAAAAGAGATAAAATTACTAGTATATACAGCATCAGTGAGATTATTCCTGAAGTAATAGATCAAATTCTAGTGGCAGCACTTTGAGAATGAAGGTGACAAACTGTAAAAGATTCAGAAGCAAGCCACAGGAATGCATAAAAAGCTGGAAAAACCCCTGAAGCAGCTCTGTCTGTCTTGTTTAACGGTCAGAGGTGGCTTAATCCGTAACTTGCTCTATAATGGATGAAAAAAAGATTTCTAATAATACCAAATTTTTTAACTCATTGGTCAAGGAAAACACGCTTTCCATCCTTCAGTAAACTCTCCCCTTTAAATGAAATGCCCTTTATTACATCAGTTAAAAAGAGATGTTTGCTGCAGTAACTGCACTAAGGGCTTCTGCTGACATTGAGAGAACACCTCCTGATACCCACCGGTGACACAATTGTGCCAGCCGTATAGACCTGCCTTGAGTGGCAAGGCCCTAGGGACACAGTACTCCCACCGTGTCACTCCTTTTGTTTACATTGTAGAAGCTGTTATTTTTGCCAAGGTCAAACATACCATTTCCAGATACGTGTTAATTACAAAAATGACTATTCTTTAAATGACTTTTTTTAAAAATACCTTTTCCTTGCATATTTCTCAGCTACAAGATCTTTGAGATGCAATAGTCGAATTCTAAAGAATATTTAATCCCGATAATACTAACACTGATCCTGAAAGGATCTGTATCCCAAAGGCTGAACAAAATCAGCATTTTATTCCACTAGGCAATTTGAAAGTTTAAAGCAAGTAACTATGAATGCCTTTGTTCTTAATTAAAAGTGGCAATTCTAGGTCTCCTCCTCATAGAAGCACGTTGCATTTTCATAGGTGGGCTGGCTTTCTAAAGCGCTGAGCATCCAGCAGCTCCCACTGATGTTGACAGAAAATGCAAATCACTCGGTGCTTTTGGAAAGCAAATCTTCAGTTCAGGGACCTAACTTGAAACTTTTTTTTTTTTTTAAAAAAAAAAAAAAGAAAAAAAGAAGCGATCTGGAGCTAATACCATTAGCATTCTTCACAGCAAGAAAGGAGGAGTGGAGAGGAGCTTGGCTAAGTTTAAAGATCTGGAATGCAAAACTTTTTGTATCACTTTCTCTACGTAGTGGTAGCTATTGCTATTTAATTTCTTTTCCTACATTGCATAAAGTCTTCCTGCCACTAGCACATTCCCTCCAGATTAGATTCTCACCAACAGCATGGAATTTGGTCCTGCTTATAATTTTTAGAAAGGGAGAAAGTGGAAGGGAAAAAAAGAGAAAATTGGCTATTTCGATCAACCTCCTGTAAATTACTAATACTTAGAGCTCCCCGAATTCACAGGGGAGAGGGGCAGGCAGAACCCAAGATGCTTTTACAGAACTTTAAAATTATATGAAAGAACCCATAGAAATGCAGAGTTGAATATTCTTATACTAATATGTATACCAAAATGTCTCTATATGATGCTGTTAAGATACACAGGAGTGCATGTCTGATAATCACAATGCTTGAAAAATGTTACGTGTTATATTTTGTACCACACTACATGTTATTCTGTCAAAACCTGCCACTTTATATAGCGTAAAAATTGTAAAGAAAGATGTGTTCTTTGCTAGAAAAAAACATTAAATTCCCTGTGAAAGCAGGAGCAGTAAACAGTGGAAAGGAAGTTAATTAACATCCCAAAAGGGGCCTCTCACTACTTCTCCCTGGAGATTTTGGATGTAAAATGGTTACTTAGATGCCTATTGTGCGTATGAATCTTCACATAATTCTGTAGTTCAGTGAAGCTGCAGCAGAAGCTTAGGCCTACCATAGGTAAATGGTAAATTAAAACATATAACTACTTCAAGGAAACAAAGGACTGAACAAATACATTCTTTTTAAAGATATATGGTAGTGATTCTTTAATTAAAAAAAAATGAGATTGTGGAAATAACTTAATCAGGCAGACAGGATGAGTTCCTCCAATGGGGATTGTGGCAAAATGGTCTCATGCAAAAGGTGGACGCAGAGAAGAAAATGGGGTTCAGCCAAGAATTCAAAAAATATTCTGCAGAACCAGCTACTCAGTGAAGGAGCACATGAATCCGGCAGACCCGGCTTGCCAAGAAGCAAGCTAACAAGGTTTTCACGTATGGTCTGTGACAATCCGAAGAAGGGAAGAAGATCTCTGATTCCAGTGGGATCTAATCCATCAGAGCCCTTCACACAAAGCTGGATCCCCTGGAGAGCCATAAAAAAAAAAAGTCTTGGTCACCCTGCACAGCCTGCCTTGCCGGTGATTTCCCAGCTCTGTAGCTGGGAAGGGATTGCAGGGGGAGCGGCGTATGCAAGAGCTGAGAGCGGCTGCTCTCGCAGCATCAGTGGTTACAGGGTCAGCAGAGTTTAAGCTGGAAAAAGCAGTGGACTTTTAAAGGGATTTCAAGCAAATCACAGAGAAAAGTTTTCCAGGGAGGAGGATTTTGGGGGATCCTGAAGACAAGATCGGAGGGCTTTCTAAAGTAGGTATTTTAGTTCACAGTGGAGCAGGCTGAAATCCCCAAGTGAAATACATGACCTATATTGTAAGAGCTGGATAATCCTAATGGTCCTCTGATCTTAGAACTCGTTAATTATTTAAGAGAAGTACCCTGGCCATAGTAGGAGACCTAAATTTCCTAATCCTATCCCTCAAACTCCTGATGTTCACTTTAAAGCAATTAATTAGTCCATTATCTGGCCCTTCATCTCTCAGGAGCCTCAGTAACAACAATTTGGACAGCCCTGCTGATTAGCCCTTAAATTCTTCGTTCTTTGTGACCATTGTTTTCAGAGACAAGGTGGATATTTGCCTTTAATTTGTTAGCTTTCATTTTCACATTTGAGAATACTTATTTGGAAAATGCTACGGATAAAATTGTCAGAACTAAAGGCGGATGATAATGAAAAACTAATGGCACAGAAACTGGACATCAATCACTGACTTGGCAATGAGATTACATCGTTATTCCATCACAAGGAAAAAAAAAAAAGAATGAGAAGTGTTTGCCAGTCAGTGTGTCCCGTTTCCATTCAGTAGGCAGTATCAAGCGTGCCCAAAATCCAGCAGATCTTACCCACAGTAAAATCCTCTGCAAATAAAAGAATCCCTGTCTAGCAAAGACGACACCCCACAAGTGTCAGTGGCATGGCAAGGGGAGACACAGAATGACTGAAAATCTATTCCAGCTATTTTTAGGGGTGCTACCTTCTTTGTCGGAGTGATGCTGTGGCTGAACCAGTTTGCTTCAGGAGTCAGGCTACTTGTCCATTAATGCTGGAGCCAGGGGACCATGAAAAGTACTGCAAATCTCATTTCTAGCTCAGCTACACCCACAAATCAGAAAACGGCACATCCAGCTCCAGAAAAGCTTCAGGCTCTGTCACTGATTTAGTTCCAGGATTCCTAGTACAAAAATAAATTTTAAAAAATGTGATGTATGTGCACAGTACCCTCTCAGCTTTGAACCCCACAGTCTGAAACAAAGCTCTGGGGATCTGTGGGGCTGCTGCCTATCAACACACAGCTCCACAGGACTGACTCACACCCACGTTGACTGGCCTCACTGAGCCTCTCTGCTAGCTCCAGCTGCTTCAAAAATCATGTGAGCCAAAATGGATCACGGAGGATTTTCCTCTGTTAACTTCCACCACTTGATTCCCTGAGCCAGACCTCCGTATGCAAGGGTTCGATCCTTCCTAAGGAAAAACATCTCCCTTCCTGTGATAGCAATGGCCTCCGCTTGAGTTTCATGAAAGAGCTGTTTGGCTCCCAGCTTCTGCAGATTGCTCAAATGCATTGTTCTTCCACCATATGCCATGAAAACATCCATAAAGCAATGAAATTGAAAGCAGAGAACAAAGCTCGAGACATGCATGCATCATCATGCTCAGATAATTAATATGAGATGGTGCTTCATAGCCTTGACATGCCATGCTCTTTATGTTGTAATCCCAAATAGGTACGTGTATTTAATTAAAACAATACAAATATTACATTGACAAATTTTTGTGTGAATGTCATCGTTAAATTTCTCTCTTCTGGCTCCTTCCTCTCTTTTCCTATCACAAGTATTCTCTTCACAGTTATCACCAGGAGATTCCATCCCATCTTTTCCACAAACTTGAGTAATTCACTCTGCTTGATAACCATATCAGAGGCTAGGGCCTTCCCCCTCTTTCTTCAAATGTAAATGGAAACTCCTTCCTGGATTTATTCAAAAAAATCATTTTTCCCTGCTGATGGAGTGTGTTTGGCATTTGAATCAAAAGATTCCATAACAGTGTGTTTTGCAGTATGCATAGGATAAGTTATACATGAAATTGCAAGACATATGCCAGAAAGTGATGCATTGGCTTTAATCTCTTTGCAGAGATATTCAGAGGATATACATTCTGCAGGTCTGGGATCTGCACCCAGAGGAGTGGGTGCAGTGAATACATGATTTCTCTCCTCTCCCCACCCACATCCTAGCATCAGTGGAGAAGCCAGCACAGAATTAACATAAACACTTAACTTTTAGATTATTCCCTCCAAGTTTGCAAAACTCTAAAGCAAAAAGAGGTTATGTCGCAAATGGAGCCATATTACGCGAAAGTCAAAGGGGACACTGACTATTTAAAGAAATGTGTCCCTTCCAAGCAGAACGCTGCCAGCAGAGTAGACAGTCATCCATTCAAGTAGCGTATTGCATTTTAATGCTACACTCTTTGCATATATCAGACAGCACAAGTACTTGGTCATATTTAAAGGTAAGAAATTACCCAACTACTTCAACATATGCCAGACACAACCTCATCCCACGATACAGGAACAAATGTCTGCCGGTTCAGTCTGCTGTCAACCGGACTGTCTTTTAGACACTGACATCTCCTGCGTATTCAGCTGTTACTCTTAGGTGACCACAACACCACCTTATCTGTCCCATTTTGAGCACTACTTCAAAAATGAAAATAAGGCTGTGGACAATTTAGTACGCGGAGCAGTCACAAGCGCGTCAGGGCTCACCCCCAGAGTTCCAACTTGGCTTTGGTGCACCATACTTCCCTGTGCAAATCCAGCTTCTGTCAGAGGGACTTGAATCTATGCCTCCTAAGACAACGGGCCTAACCTACACATCATGTGATTTCTTTTTCGGGGGGGCTTGTCCTTGCTCAGTTCTGGTAGGGTAGAGTTTGTCAGACGGTAAGTGGTAGCTGCTTGTCCCTCTCTGAGGACCCATCAGGTGCTATCGAACACTGAGCTCCACGCCCCGGGGTAGACCTTATTTTGCACGGCTGACACAAACCTGCTCTCCTTTTTCCAGAACATATTCCCCATCCTTAGTAAGAGTAAATGTGATTCTTACTTCAGCTTGAAGGAACATGAGTCCACTCTGCCAAGATCATTCATGCCTGGACTCTCTGGAAAAGGCGCCCTTATTTGGAGGCTGAGGGTCTTTTTTAACTTCGACTAGCTGGTAGGAATGACCCAGACTGGTGCACGGCCCGTACAGCTTTCTTAAACTTTGAGGGAGAAGGGGTTTACTGGAAATACAGATACATTTTTAGTAAAAGAAGAAAATAAAGAGAAGGCCTATTTATAAGATACCTAGACTGTAACTTCCTGTCAGATAAATTCAGGTAAGGTGCTTTCTGCTTAATTACAAAATAGGAGTAGGCGAATATGTATTAAATGTCAATAAGTTCACATTTTCCTTCAGGTTTTGTGGAGTCCTGTGCATTTTCCAGAGCTCACCCTTCTATGCCAACCAGCTATTTAAAGGTATCAGAGTGCATTATTACACAAAGATGAGATTATATCAGGATTACCACAAATTATTTGTCGTAGTTAGAGAAAATGAAATAATCTTATCCCCATAGTATGAATATTCTTCCCTCTTTGTGATAATATATGCCACTTACTTCTTGAAGATATTTTTTTCAGCTTGTCAAGACTCACTTTGATCTTCAGAAACAAGTGACAGAATTCTAACTTGCATACACAGCTTTCTTGACTATACGTGTTTAGATTCAAAACAAATTCAGCCTGTCTGTGCACCATTTGCAGCACTGCTCCTACAAGAAATCAGAAAATAGATGCCGTATTTGAGGGAAGATGGCCAGATGCAGAAGGGCAGATATCCAACTTCCATTAAAGCCCTTGTCTTCTTCCACTATGCCTCTTCCTCTAGTTTCTGCACGGTCAGTTTTTGCCTGATGCAAATTAAATACTGTTGAAATTGAGAATATTGTCTACTTGAATATCTAATTCCTTTATTTTAGGGTTATTCTGGGTTTTTTTTTCCTGTTACAGATGTGTGTCAGGGTGCTTAAGCAGAAATCATCTTTCCTGACTTGCATAAAGTTGTGGACTACATCTAGTGTACGTAGAGCTTTTTATTTCATTATTTTGCAAAACATTTCTTTGTATTTTTGGCCAACTAAAGTTACAATCACAGGGACAGGAAAAAGTAGAAATATTATATCACGGTTATTGATCCAAAGCCATAAACTATCAAGCACCCCTGACTTCTAGGACCTGGTCCAAGGGCTGTTGGAATCAGTGAATTACTGCCATTAATTTCAATGGGTTTTGGATGTGACTCTTGACAGATGATCACTTTATAAATGCTCTAGTTTCTAAAATAACATAATTACGAAATTTTGCCTAAGACTCTCATCTAGAGTTTGCTCCCGCTCTCATTGAAATGAACAGCACCAATCAAAGTCACTAACTTAGACCAGAGTCCCGCAAATGCCTACACCCGAGCTTTGTTTTATTGACTGAGCCTACACAGGAATGTCCAAATAGATAAAGACATGCCCATGGGGTAGCAAAACAGGGTTCACCAAACTGGATCAGGATCGCACTTCAAACACATTTAAACATCAAAAGACAGAACACCCAAGACGGAAGCCTCTGCATTTAAACATCAAAAATACCCAAGACAGAAGCCTCTGCGTTTTTATGTACTTGCAGTAACCTGTGGTCGTATTTCGTAACAAAGAGGTAGTTCACACAATCACACCGGGTTGAGACATAGACTAAGGATTGTACTTAGGTGCTTAATTCAGTTTAAACGCTCTGAAAAACAGTAGGGCTGCTGCTCATGTGCTCGAAGGCTAGCGAGTTCAAGTGCTGAGAAACTAGAGCCTAACTTAGAAGGCACACCACAATTCTTCAGATGGTTGACCAGAAAGTAAAGGCATTATAATGCTTCATTATACAAATCGGAAATATCAAGCAAACTAAAATATGCAGTTCAATCCTGACAGAAAGCTACCTGAACGCATAATAATAAAAAAAAATCCAATTCGTTTGTTTTCATTATTATTTTTCATGAGCTTTTTGTTAAAATATTATGCAAAATTGCAACACAAACGTCAGACTGCAACAATGAGCGATTTTGGAAAGACGTGAGGGAAAATATATGAGTTTCTCAATCACTGCCATACATTTCCTAAGCATTATAAATACACAATTACTTCTCAAGCCATTCAAAAATCCCATGTCTTCATAGCCCCACGGTCTCTTTTCAAGAGCCGACAATGTCACAAGCAACCCCTGCGAAGCCCTGAGAGGGAGAACTGCTCCCTGGTCTGTGATTATGCAATGGTAAGGATCCAGGCCCTCTAGGCATATCCACTTACTGGCGACCTCAGAAAACAGGCTGAGGACCAAGTGGGCACGATGAGCCATCTACCCTTCTGCTTACCGTAAGTGCACTGAAGGAATAAGGTAATGTCTGAATGGAGTGAAAAAGTTTGCACTGCCATTATGTATTTAATGGCTATTCCAGCCATTAGTCTATTCCGTTCTGGTGCAGTCAATCTAGTGCTCTTCATGAACACTAAGTTATTTACTTGTCACTATTAAGCATGCAATAATGATCCAGCCATACTCCAAATACATACCTTCGCCTGACTTCGCATTCCATAACCATCCATTTATTAATTGCTTAAAAGCATTCAAAGCTACACAGCAAGCTGGCAGCATGACTCTGATTCTTTATGTCCCTAGAGTACGAAACAGTAAAAATGCAATTTTTAAGAAACCGATACTCATTCCAGAACAAATAGGGCATTCTTTTCCTGAATATTTTAATGCTAACAACCTAGTTCAGAACCCCAAATCTATATTAAGAACTTCAAAATATTTTGACTGCAACGAAGCGCAGCACCTTATTGATTACGACGTTACTGTATGGAGAAGGAAGATCTTGCCTAGGCTTCTCTGCCTCCTGTGCATGTATTATTTTTGTAACAATTCCATCCAAGGGAAGGATTCAAATAGAGTAATGTAATGAAAACAGGATTAGGAGAACTGTGATTTTTTTTTTTTTTTTTTCCTAACAAGTACCTCACTTTATGAAACAGGTAATGCCATTCAGAAAATCCCCCATAATTCTTTTCATTACGACTGCGGAGTTCCCCGAGATTCATTTTTTAAGGAAACGAACAGCTGCTCTAGGCGGATCTTGCCCGTATTCCCTTTCAGCATCTCAGCCTTGTTCACACAACACAGCACGATGGCAGCGCGCTTTCTCCCAAATGACACCTCCAGCGACACTGCCCTCCCTGCGCTTCTGCTCAGGGACGCCTGGAAAAAATAAAACCCTTACGAGAAAGGTATGGCAGCAAAAAGCAGCCACCCTAGCAGGAGAGGCTTTNGTGGCCCAGCACCAACCGCCGCAGGCACACGGTTATTGAAGTTGTGACCAAAACCAAATGCAGTTGTAGGCGGTCGGCGGGGGGGACGACGGGGGACGACACACACACACCAACTTAAAAACCCCCCTTGCCTCGCTGCCTGCCTCTCTCTTTTCCCGGTAAAGGAAAGATGTTTCCCAGCACAGCACCGCGCAGGGCTCCTCGCCCGCCCCAGCCCGCCCGCCGGCCGCGCTCCGGAGCGGGGCACCTGGCAGCCCGGCGGGGCGAGGGACCGCAGATTTAACTCTTTCCCGGGAGCGCCTCCGCGCCCCGCCGCCCGCCGCGCCAGCCGGAGAGGGAGCGGAGGGAGGGGGGGAGGCAGGGAAGGAGGGAGACCCGGCGAAACCCTAGCGAGAGGCTCCCCGCCTCCTCGCCAAGCTACGGCCGCGGCCGCTGCCCTTCGCGTCCCGGCGCTGCAAGGGGTGAACCGGGATGGCGGCGAGTGCCCGTTGGCGGGGAGGGGGAGCGGGGCGGCCGGCGCGCATCTGTTGCTGAGCGGGTAGCGGCTCGGCCAGAGGGACGCGGCCGCAGCTTTGCCGGGCGAGGGAGCGCCAGCGAGAGGCAGCCTTCCTCCCACCCGTGTGCCTGCGTGCCAAGGGCAGCGAATCCCCGCCACCAGCGGGCAGCCCCGCCGCCACCGGG